>VSMD01105324.1:0-163356 GCA_008750895.1 Mirza zaza
AAAGAGGACAGCGCCTTACCTTCCCTGGGAATACGGATTCCAAACCTTAAATGTTAATGTCTGCACAATATTTTATAGGATGGACCGTAAATTATTGAAATCCCTCCCCCCACCCCCCAATCTGGGCTGGAGGATATTAGGACTGTTTACAACCTTTTGGCAGTTGAGATGAATATCATGACAGTAAATCTTTGGGCACAGATATGATTAATTTTAATGGTGGATTTTTAGAAGTAGGATTATAGAGTAAAAATTAATATTAATAAAGACTTTAACACCTAATGTGTGATGTCTTTTCTACTATTTATAAAGACATTGGGAAAATTAAATGCCATAATTTCCATTGATAACATGGTCATAGTCTAACAAAGCCAATTAAGAAAGAACCAAAAAAGCTCTTATTAAATACCTATTGTCTTAGATGTTGTAAGATTGATTTAGAACTCCTGCCTTTCAGGTATGGTGCTGAGATTCAGGGAGCTCTTTCCACCCCAAATTACTTATTTCATTATAAAGTTGTAAACATTTGAACCAATGTTTGTTTCCACATTACTTATTTAGCTCACCTAAATTTCTCTAGTAATTTCTTTCCATCAGTTTTTCTTTATCCATTCCAAATTCTATGCATTGTCCTTTTCTGTAGTGGATATACTCACACCTCAGTATCTTCTTTTTAACATTGGATGGCTCTTTTTTGTCCTTATTAAGCTCCTGTCCTCACCTGCTTTTACCAATGACTGCAATTCTCACCGATTCCTCCACTGGGTCCCCTTTCTGCATGCATCTTAAACCAACATCACTTAAAAGGGAGATCCTGAGCACCCCCAAACCACAGCTGATTCACCTCTATAAGGCCTCATCAATAGCAGGAATAAATAAAATGTTCACTGAAACCAGTCAATGCACATCTTACATATAGAGTAGCTATAATGTAATAACAATCGTTTCTTTAATGTGCAATGCTCTGTGTTAATCAGTTTACATATGTAAATACTAATCCAAGTGTCAATACTAATACAAGTGATATCTCTATTTTAAGATAAGTGAAGCCAACTCTGTAATATAAAAACCATTTTCATTTTGCATGAGAAAAGTTAGGAGAGATGAAGTATCTTACCTGAGGTATCACTGGCTATCTAGGGAAAGAATTTAATGCATTTCTGCCTGACTTTGAAATCCCTGTGTTTTATTGACACACACACTTGCTTGCATGTATAATGTGCACTCATAGACTTACCATGAAATTGTTAAAATGAAAGAAATCTTGAAATTTTCAATTAATAGAATGTAATGAGGATTACACATCTTCCAAAGATTGGGATATTTTCTTAAGTGTAGCAAAATGCCTCATTGCTTACCACTACCACAGAAACTGAGAGAGAGAGACTACCCCAAATCAACATTTTGTAAATGAATGACTACAGCCAGGGTGAAGCTATTACCTGATGGGGCATACTTCGGACTCCACCCAGAATAACCTTTCTCTTTCCCATCATTGCCGCAGTGCCCTATACCAAACTCTCTCTTTTAGGGACTTACAATCCTGGGATATATTTGAAGGTAAATTGGCAGTATCTCATAGGGCCAATAGACTTAACTCCTGAATGAAAACCAGTAGGCAATTTACTGGCTACTGTCCATGAGAGGTCCTCATGGACTGCAATGGGGAGGACATTGAAATCAGCACCTCCATGTGGATGAAGCCCAATACTTCCCCTAAAGGAAACTGAAGCCAGCGGGCTCAGGATGTGCTTCCGTGGTGCTCATGCAAATGAGGGTGTGCTGCTTCTGGATGCTGATTGGGGCTTTCATCAGTGCTGCCCATAGACAGCCACTGCTCTCCTCTTTCCAGTCTTGGGTAGGATGGCTCCTCTGGACCTCAGAGGCGGAGTGGGACAATACGGCAGCTCTGTTCAGTGAGGCTTTTATTTTTTTGTGGCTTTTTTTTTTTTTTTTTTGAGACAGAGTCTTGCTCTGTTGCCTGAACTAGAGTGTAGTGGCATCTTCATAACTCACTGCAACCTCACACTCCTTGGGTCAAATGATCCTCCTGCTCAGCCTCCTGAGTAGTTGGGACTACAAGTGCATGCTGACACACCTGGCTAATTGTTCTATTTTTTGTAGAGATGGGATCTCACTATGTGGCTCAAACAGGCTGATCTCAAACTCCTGGCCTCAAGCGATCCTCTTGCCTCTGCCTACCAAAGTGTTGGGATTACAGGCGTGAGCCACCACGCCTAGCTGTCCTGTGAGTTTCGATCAGATGGAACATGTATCTCTTGGCTGGAGCATTTAATTCCCAGTTTGAGAACAGTGATTTCTCTTTCTCTGACATGGTAACTGACAACACTCACTATGGTGGCTGCCCTGTCAGCCCAGGTCTCTGAATACCTGCAGTGAACAGAGTCTGGCCAAGGACCCTCACGGGCATGCACAAGAACTAAGATATAAACACTGATATGTGAAGCCTCTGACGTTTGGGGGCTGTTTGTTACTGCAGCACGTGCTCAATTGCTCTGACTGACTTGTTTCCTCTTCTGCCTGTTTGCCCCCTTCAGCGCCAGTCACCCCAGCCCTGCCTTTGGCCACCTCTGCTCCTCACCATGTCCCTGTTGGCCTCTCTCCTCTTCATAACGTGGGGACCTTGGGGGACATATGCCTGGAGCTGGGAGCCATATTCTGCCCCAAGATTTTTTTTTTTTATTGGATGACCTTGGTCCTCTAAGGATTACACTTTTTAAACTTTAAAAGGTTCTAATAACCCTCCTGTGAAGCTTAACTGGGTAAGGACAGGGAATAAAAATCAGTATCAGGAAAACATAAGCACACTGTTTAATATATTAAAATGTTGTTCTGGCTCAGCTACAACATTCTGGGCCCCTGTAAACCACTTTATTAAACTGCGCTTTTGTGTGGTGCCTGTTGATTAAATTGAAGGGCACTATACGGAATAGCCCCGTGAAACTTATTATGGTGAGGACTGTCAGAATGTTGTGGAGGACACTCACGCATGGTCCTCTGCATGACAACACCCAGGGAAAACTCTCAACGCTAATAAGAGTCATAATTTTGATCAATTACCTTGTTTTTATATTGTGGACACTGTCAGCTATGCACGTAAGTAGGTGTGAGCCCATCCATTCTGTTCACCATCTATCATTAATCAATGCAGTCATCGCAGAGTAATGCAGGAAAGCAGAGCCTAGAGCTACGATTAGACTTGGCTATGCCCGTCCCACAGGGTTTGGAGCACTGCGTCATCTTCTGAGCAAGGGCCCTCAGGCCTTCAACTCTTCCCTTTCTGGAGCAAGGGCTCTGTCAAATTTGACCTTGATCGTGCCTTTCTGCAGCTTGAAGGCATTGATAGAGGCTGTGATGTCTGAGGCTCAATATTTGAATGTTGTTTACTGGAGTGATGGAGGGACTTCAGAATTAACAAATAATGTGTTCACGAGACCGTCACAGGGAATCCAACACCCTTTTGATGCATCAGGTATCCAGCTCCTTTAAGATAATCAAAGCTCAGAGATTCCAGGGTTCCCTTCTTTAACTCCAGCATCAGCATTCTTGGGTGCAGTGGCTTGGTCAACTTGGTTATGCCAAACTACACTTCCAAGAACTCCCTTTCCTCTGTGTGTCTGGGTAGGTAGGGCAGGCCACAGGGAGATGTGTGGGAGATCTGGAGGCAGAAAGGAAGAAGTGGCCATCTCGGAGCGCAGACACTTGCTGATCGACTGACGCTGCAGCTGGCCTGCACCTGCCCCACCTTGCCCTGGATCCTCCTTCAGTTTCTCTGACTCTGGGCCGAGTGTGTGTTTAGCCCTGTGACCAGGGTCCTGGGATTTTACAGGACATTCATGCCACCAGTGCTCTATGGCTCTGACTGAGCCCTGCCTGGTACACTGGATCCACGTAACACAGGAGAAGGACTGCACAGAATGGCTGCGGTGAGAGCCTCTTCTGAGTCCTCCTTGGGCAGCTTCATCCCCATGATGTTCTATTTCCATCAAACATGTTCCAATTGTGATAGTTCATTTCTCCTGATGACCTTGCCTGCTAGTGAATAGATTTGCTTGCATATAATCATCCAGCAAATAGGTACTGAGCACCTAACATCTAATATGTCTCACTTACCAGATCCTGTGAATACAGAGATGAACAATGCAGGTGGAAATAGTCTACAGATAGTTGTTAACATGTGGTGAAGGGTAAAAAGGGATACAGGTTACATGACAGGGAATAGAACAGAATGACTGCCACTTCCAAGAAAAGACCTGAGACCAGGGAAAATTTACAGGGAGATAAGCAATTCTGAGCTTTGAATGGCAAGTTCAGCAGACATTAATATTCTTTGAAACAACAGAAAAACCTAGCAGTGCAAGAAGACCGTGTTAAACGAAGTAAGGTGTATGGGCGTAGTGGTTGGGGCAAGGTGATAGATGATGCTAATTCTCTTTTATAGATATAGATTATCAAATGCCAGCAGGATACCCAGATAAAAGTGTCCAGGATAACACTGTTCACTGTGACCCAGGGTATTTGGAGGGAGTTCTGGGGTAGAAGTGCAGATTTGGAAGCTTATAACACAAAGGTAGGAGATGGAGTCTAGGCAAGTACCTTATTCTGAGGACAACTTGCCTCAATCTCTGTCTCTGCTCACTGCAGAAGGAACCAAAACAACAACAACAAGTATGCAGCTTCTGGAAAGCTAAAAGAATCCATGGTCCTCCTATTCACTCTGGGCTTCAACTCTCCAATTCCAGACTCCATTAGTTTAGTGTCTTGGTTCATGCTTCTCATCATATGCTTTCTGAACATAGCTCCCTAGATATAGATTGTGCAGATCATGTGGCCTCACTCATTACTGTTGTTCCTTAGACTCCAGGCTCTGTAACTACAGTGAAGTAGCAGGACACACTCCTGGGATCTGGCCTTGGAAGCAATTCTCCTGCTTTCTGCTTCCATCTTGAACCCATTTATGTGTCCAACTGATGCTACTCCACACGTGCTCTGCTGCCCTGAATGCCATCGCCACCACCTTTTCCTCAGCCACCACCATATTTTGCTGGGACTGCTGTGGCCTCCTCACCGTGCCCTGATTCCAAACTTGGGCCCTATAATTCAGTCACTTCCTGCACAGCAGCAAGAGCGATCTCATTAAAAATAAATCTGATGATTTCCTTCCCCTGTTCATTTAGTGGCTTCCATTACACTTCATATAAATTCAATTATTTCCTGTGGTATGATATGGCTCCAGGCTCCTTCTAGAAAGCCACAGTGTGCCCCTGCTACCCTGGAGCAGCACAAGCTTTTCTTTAGAACATGCTAAGGTCTTCCCCACCTCAGTACATAAAATACCTTCTCTAGTTCTTTGAAAATCTTCTTTTCATTATTCAAATCTCAGCTTAAATATCTTTTCCTTAGACAAATTGGTTTTGTTTAGCCACCCAATCCAAAGAAATTTGAGCTGCTATAACAAAATACCAGAGATTGGGTGGCTTTAACAACAGAAATCTATGTCTTGCAATTCTGAAGGCTGGAAAGTCCAAGATAAAGGTGCTGGCAGATTTGATTTCTGGTGAGGGCTCTCTTCCTGCCTTGCATGTGGCTGTCTTCCTACTGTGTCCTCACACGGAGGGGAGAGAGCCAGCTCCAGTCCTCCTCTTCTCAGAAGGATGCTAATCCCATTACGGAGGCCCGATCCTTATGACCTCATCTAAACCTAATTTCCTTCCCAAAGCCCAACTTCCATATGACATCACATTAGAAGATATGGTTTTGACATATCAATTTTGTGTGTGGGGGGGACACATTCAATCTATAACAGAATCCGACTACATTCACCCAGTTACACACTCCCACTACTGACTTACTACCACCAAACTTATCACAACTGTGACTACCTTGTTCATTCCTGTGATTTCTTGATGATCTGTTGTGCTCCATACTCCACTATGAGTTCATGAAGACATATATTATCTTTTTTTCCCTTTGTATCTCCATTGCTTAGCTAAGTGCCTGGCTCAAAATTGCTGCTGTTGTATCTGTTGCTGGGGGCTAGGAGTTGGGGGGGGGGAGAGAGAGAGAGAGAGAGAGAGAGAGAGAGAGAGAGAGAGAGAGAGAATGTTTATAGGATAGTAACCTTAGTAACCTTCCCTGACATCTGTGGAAGATGATTTGATTAGGTAATTTATGAGCACACGAATAGAGGCTGATGTCCTAGGGAATAATATGTTCTTACTATTTTGTGTTCTACTATTTTCATTTAGCTTCATTTCATATTCATTCCAAGTTGGACATAGTTCCAATATATATTTTTAAATCTGGAAAGGCAACATGGTTTTTCTTTGTGTTGATTTATCATCCTCCTGATTTACTTGGTAATTGGGTTATTTACCAGTATTTTTTTCTATTTTCCATTGTATTTCTATGAGTACCAAAATTTTTATTTATTTTTATTCAGAAGACTTTCTTTGGGATATAATCACAGAAGTAGAATTTCTGGGTGAAAACTGAATAATTTTAAAGGTTTTATTGCATAGCAACATATTTTTCCTTAGAAAGATTGAACCAATTTGCTATGCCAGAAACAATGTGCACTGTTCATGTTTCTCCACAGTCTTGTCAACATTGACTTTAAACATTTTTTATCACTCATGCCCTGTTTTTCTAATTTAGATATGTCGAGAGCACCCCTTGAAAATTGTACAAGGAGGAAGCCCATATAGTCACTTTGTTCCAGAGATAGGCTCTCATTTCTACAATTCTAGAAACTTGATTTTGTCAGAGCCTGTATACGTTGAAATGATTTAAGTCACAAGAAACACATGACTCAATTCAAACTGGCTAAAACCATGGAGTGTATTTATGGAGTCAGGTAGCTGTTCTGTTCCTCAGCACCTGGCTCCATGTTTCTGCCATTCTCTTGGCAAGAGCAGGCATCTATGCATGGTTATGCATCTTAGCGAGACAACGCTCAGTTTTTTATCACCGAGTGTGATGTTGGCTGTAGGTTTTTCATGGATGCCCTTTATCATGTTGAGGACGTTCCCATCTATTCCTAGTTTGTTGAGAGATTTTTATCATAAATAGATGTTGGGGTTTTGTGAAATTTCTGCATTTATTGATATGATCGTTTTTGGTCCTGTATTTTATTAATGTGGTATATTTCTTTAACTGCTTTTTGGATGTGTATTTCTAGTATAAATCCCATTTGGTTCGGTATGTCATTATTTTTATGTGTCATTGGTAATATGTTTTCTAATATGTGGTTGAGGATTTTTGCATCTATTTGTTACTTTCTTTTATTCTCATGTTTTTAGCTTTGGTAGCTGAGTAGTATTGGCCTGGCAGAATAGACGGGAAGTGTTCCTTGTGCCTCTATTTTCTGGAACAATGTGTGAAAGTTTTGTATTATTCTTATAATATTTTATAGATTCTACAAGTGAAGTCATCTGGCCTGAACTTATTTTTGTGAGAATATTTTAAATTACTAATGTAATTTATATACTTGTTCTATGCCTGTTAAGATTTTCTATTTCTTCTTGAGTCATCTGTGATAATTTGTTTCTAATAAGTTATATTTCAGCCAAGTTGTCTAATTTGTTAATATATTTATTTGCAGTATTTCCTTTAAGCACTGTTGATTTCTATAGAAGGTAGTGATGCTTATTCTTTCAGTCCTCCTGATTTTGTCTGATTTTGATAATTTGTGTTTTCTCTCACTCTCTTTTTGTGTATTCTCTCTCTCTCTCTTTTTTTTTTTTTTTTTTTTTTTGAGGCAGGGTCTTGCTTTGTTTCCTGGCTAGAGTGCAGTGGCATCATCATAGCTCACTGCAACCTCAAACTCTTGGGCTCAAGCGATCCTCCTGCCTCAGCCTTCAAAGTAGTTGGGACTGTAGGTGCATGCCACTGTGGCGGGCTAATATTTTTCTTTTCCTTTTTATATATTCCATTCCACTGATTTCCAGTACAATGTTTATTATGTCCTTCCTTCTTCTTGCTTTGTGTTTGCTTTTATTCTCTTTCTCTAAGTTCATAAGGTCAAAGTTTAGGTCAATGATTAGAGACCTTTCTTCTTCTCTAAAATAGCACCACATGTACTCACCAGCAAATTGGTATTAACGGATCAACACCTCAGTGGACTTATAGGAATAACATTTATCTGGTGTCAGGCAGGTGGGAGGGGGGAAAGGGGATGGGTATATACAAACACGATGAGTGAGATGTGCAATGTTTGTGGGAATCTTTTGGAGGGAGCATCCAGCTCCTTTTTCTCAGTATAATTATTTTGAAATCTACCCATGTTATTACCTGCTTCAATAATTAATTCCTTCTTATTGCCGAGTAGTATTCCATTTCGTGGACATACAGAAATTGGTTTATCTGTTAATCTGTTAAGACTTTTGGATTTCTTTTTGGCTATTACAAATAAAGCTTCTATAAATGTTTGAATAAAAATATGCTTTCATTTCTTTTGTGTAAATGCTTAGGATGAGGATTGCTAGGTCATGTGGTAGGTGCATATATAATTTTTTAAGAAACTGTCAAACTTTACTTTGCTTATTTTGGGCTTTGTTTCTTCTTCTTTTTGTAGTTTCCTAAAGTGAAAGTGGAATTCATTGATTTGAGACTTTTCTTGTTTTTCTAATATAAATGTTTAGTGCCATAAATTTCCCACTAAGCACTGCTTTGGCAGTGCCTTACAACTTCTAATATTTTGCATTTTTGTTTCCATGAAGTTCAAAATGATTACTAGCTTTCCTTTCGATTTACATATTGACTCATTCACTATTTAGAAGTATGTTACTTAATTTTAAAATATTTGGGAATTTTTCAAATAGTTTTTTTTTGTTATTTTATTCAAATTTAATTACATTTCGGTAAGAGAAGATACTTTGCATGGCTTGAATCATTTTAAATTTATTGATATCAACTTTATGACCCCAAATATGGTCTATCCTGGCAACTGTTCCATGTGCACTTGAAACAAATACATATTTCACTGTTATGAGATGGAGCATTATTAGTGTTATTTAGGTCAAATTTTGTTATGGTTGCCAAAGTCTTCTATATCCTTACAGAATTCCTGTCTAATTTTCCCATCAATTATCTAAAGGAAGACATTGAAGTGTCTGACTATAGTTGTGGATTTGTCTACCTTTACAGTTAGATTAGTTTTTGCTTCATATATTTTGAAGCTTTTTTATGGGGTGCATAAACATTTATAATTGTAATATTTTCTTAATGAATTGACTCCTTTATCATTATGATATAAACTTATTTAACCCAGTAACATTCTTTGCTTTGAAATCCACTTTATCTAATATTAATACAGCTACTCCAGCTTTCTTTTATTTAGTTTTAGCATTGTATATTTTTTCATCCCTTTACTTTTAACCTATTTGTATTATTATTTTTAAAGTAAGTTTTTTGTAGGTGGCATATATTTTGATCTTGCTGTTTCACTCTGTCTCACTTTGTGTTTGTGAGAGAGAGCAGTAGACTCCTTTACATTGAACATGTTTATTGACATGTTTCAGTTTAAATTTACCATCTTAATTATGTCTGTTTGTTCCATCTGCTTTTTTTCTACTTTGTTTCTTCTTCCTGTTCCCTTTCTTGGATAAATTGAATATTATTTATGATTCTGTTTATCTCCTTGTTGGGTTACTGGCTATAATTTTTTGTTTTGTTATTTTATTGGCTGCTCTAGAGTTTAGAGTATACATCTTTACTTTATTGCTGTCTGCCTTTAAGTGGTTTGGCATTTCAAGAGTGGTATGACAAACTTAAAAACAGTACACTTCCATCCTCCCACTGACTGCTCTTTTCCTATTTTTGTCATTCAGTTAACTCCTGGATATATTATAAACTCCAAACTACCTTGTTATTATATTTCTTCAAATAATGAATTATCCTTTAAAAATATGTAAATAACAACAAAAAATTTCCTGTGATTTTATCCACATATAAGCTATTTCTGGTTTTATTTCGTACTTTATATAAATCCTTATTTTCATCTGATATTATTTGCCCTTTTTTGGCAGAGCTTCCTTTAACATTGTTTATATTAATAGGATAGGTCTGCTGGTGATTAATTCTTTCACATGTATGTCTGAAGAAAGATTTTAATTTTCTTTTATTTTTGACAGATATTTTCAAAAGATGTAAGATTCTTGCTCGATAAATTTTTTTCTTTTAGTGTTTTAAAGATTTTTAAAGATGATGAAAAATCTGCTGTCATCTTTACCTTTGTAGTTCTGTCCTTAGCCTGCTTCTTACCACCTTTTTTTTCCTGTCTCGATTTATGATTTTTCTCTTTATTACTAGTTTTGAAGGGGGATACCTGTCATCTATCCATCTAGCTCTGATAATCTTCCTGCTTTTAGTATCTATCACTTTGTCTCTAATCATTTTACTTCTTCATATCATTTTTCTATTCTTGGATATTTTCATACTTTTCTTCAATGTTCCCTTTATTATATAAATTCATTGTCCTTTAGACGCCATGTAATTTAGTCTCCAATGCTGGGATAACACCACTTATTTCACTTTCTCTTCTGAATTCAGTCAGCTCTTTGTTCATACTTTCCTCTTTTTGAAACATTTTTAATTATTTTATATCATTTTGTTTATAATGTTAAATTATTCCCTTCCGTTGTATACTTCTTCCATATATTTTTAAAAACTCTGAATTTACATCTAAATCAAAATTAACTTCTTTCTGATGTTACTTTGACTTCTAATAGGCAGAAATATTAAGTCTTTCAATTGCTGGAACTTATTTGTATTTCTTTTAGTATAATTTGGGTATTTGGTATACTTGCATCTATATAGCATAAAAATTTTGTCAAAATCACTTCAATATTCAATTAATCTAATAAAATATATCCAATGCCTATTCTTCTGTTGCATATCTTCTAATGTGTTGTTTCTAAAATTATTTATAAAATTTTAAAATTATTTTTAAATAATTTCTAAAATTGTTTTTAAATTTTATTTCTAAATAAAGCATATATCTAGACTTGTTTTTAAATTCTATATTACTTAATTATATTAATTTTTATGTTTAAATTAAAATGTGGCATAGCTGGTTTTTGATGTTAAAGAAATTATATGTTATAAAAATCTGGTAAAGAAAGGCATTATTCTTAATACTTACAGTTTTGTTGTTTTACTCTTAATAGAAAAGCTCTTGATGCCTATAGTGTATGTCTTTCTTTTCTTTTTCTTTTGTACTTTTCTTTTTCTTTTCTTTCATACCCATCTAATTTTACTAAATTTTTTAAACACCTGTAAATTAACAAAAATATTAAATATTTTTACTAACTTTCATAGAGAGAACTAAGGGGACAAAAAAGTAATCCTTTTCCTTCTGATTTTATTTAGGTTAACATATAATAATATAGGCTAGAGAATTTTTCATAGCAATAAATTGGTGCCATTTATTTCTTTTTTATTATAGCTTATATTTAAACAAAGTTTACATGGATATAGACTAGTTATCAGAAATTACAGTGATCATATAATAAATTTTACTTGTTTTTATTATTTGGATTTTTTTTTGCTTACATTGAACTGCTTTCATATACATGAGAACTATATTGGTGAGTCATTATAGTGTTTTTATATATTTTAATATTAGCATTTTATGGTATTTTTTATGTTTTTAAGATCAATATTTTTATTTTTCATTTTCAAAAATATATTGTGGGATTAGGACAGAGCAAGGTGGCCAAATATTTAATAGAACCCTCCTATAATTGTCCCTTTTCATGAACACCAAATTCAACAACTATCCAAGCAAGTAAGCACCTTCAGAAGAACCAAAAGTGACCACAGTACCTCGTTTTAACATTAAGGAAAGAGACACTGAAGAAGGAAGAAGAGTTTTGCATTGCCTATGGTCCCTATGCCTCATCCCTGGGCAATGCGACTGGAGGGAGACTCTGTGTACTCAGGAAGGGAGAGTAAAGTGATTGTAAGACTTTGCCTTGGAACTCAGGACTGCCCTGTCACAGGGAAACAGAGCAAAGACAGGATACTGCCAGCTCCCACAGAAGGAGCATTTAGATTTGCCCTGCCAGAGGGAAATCTTCCATCCTGAAACTGAGTTCCAGCTAGCCCCACCACCTGTTGACAAAAAGTGGCCTGGGGCTTGGAATAAATTCATAAGGTAGTCAGGCCACAAAAGCTGCAGTCCTTGGGCAATTCCCATGGCTGAGCTGGCTCAGAGCCAGTGGACCCATTGAGACACCAGAATTGGTGGCCAAGCCAGTTCCTGTGTCAACCTTCCCCCAACTCCAGACAGTACAGTGCAGGAAGTGTCTTCTTCCAGTTGGGGAAAGGAAATAGAAGAGTTCAGAGGGCTTTATTTTACAACTTTTATACCAGCTCAGCCTTAGTAAAGTACCAAGCAGACTCCTAAAGCTCCAAATTCTAGGACATAGTTCCTAGATGGCATTTCTAGATCCACCTTGAGCAAGAAGGAAACATGATGCCCTGAAGGGAAAGACCCAATTTTGGCAGGATTCACCACCTGCTGACTAAATAACCCCTGGGCTTTGAATAAACATCAGAGGCAGCCAGGCAGCAGTCACCATGGCTTTGGATGAGACTAAGTGGGCTTAAAGTGTGACCTGGCACACAGTCCTAGCTGCAGTGGCCAGAGGGGAGTGCTTATGTTACTCCCCCTCCCCCCAACTCCAGCAGCCCAGCACAGAAAGTGAGGGAAGAGAGTGAGACACTTTGGCTGATAATTCAGGGAATTCTCCCACACCTTATCCAACTCTACCAAGGTTGTATACCACCAGGCGTATATATAAGTCATAGTATTATTGTGCCTGGGGCAACCTCAGTGCTGATATGACTGCAATGACCAAAGATTTAGATCATAACACTCCACTCAATTCTTTTTGAATATCTGGGAAGTCTTCTCAAGAAGGATGGGTTCAAACAAGCCCAGACTGTGAACATTAGAATAAATACCTAACTTTTCAATGCCCAGACATTAGTGAACATTCACAAGCATCAAGAACATCCAGGAAAAGATGACCTCACCAAATGAACTAAATGAGATACCAGTGACCAATCTTGGAGTGATGGAGATATGTGACCTTTCAGAAAAAGTTCAAAGTAGCTGTCCTAAAGAAGGTCAATGAACTTCAAGACAGCACAGAAGAAATTCAGAAGCCTATCAGAGAAATTTAACAAAGAGATTGGAATAATAGTAAAAAAATCAACAATTTCTGGAGATGAAAAATTGAATTGATAAACTAAGAAATACATCAGAATCTCTCAATAGCAGAATTGACCAAACAAAAGAAAAAATTAGTGAGTTTGAAGATAGGATATTCAAAAACACAGAGTCAAAAGAGAAAAAAGAATAAAAGAGAATGAAGCATGCCTACAAGATTCAGATAATAGCCTCAAAAGGGCAAATCTAAGAGTTATTGGCCTTCAAGAGGAGGTAGAGAGAGATATTGGGGTAGAAAATTTATTCAAAGAGAAATAATAACAAATAACTTTCCATACCTGGAGAATGATATCAATATTCAGGAAATAAGAAAGTCATAGAACAACAAAGAGATTTAACTAAACAAGACTACCTCAAGGAATTTAATAATCAAGCTCCCAAAGGTCATGGATAAAGAAAAGCTCATAAGAGAAACAAGAAACAAGAAAAAAAAAAAACATATAAAGGAGCTCCAATATGTCTGGCAGAAGACTTCCTAGCAGAAACCTTATAGACCAGGAGAGAGAGGCATGACATATTCAAAGTGCTGAAGGAGAAAACATTGAGCCTAGTATATTATATCCTGCAAAAACATGAAGGAGAAATAAAAACTTTTACAGATAAACGAAAGCTGAGAGATTTCATGAACACCAGGTATGTTCTACAATAAATGCAGAGTTATCACATGTTTAAAATAATTTGTTATAAAATGTTATAAATTTCCATTAACAATAGCTACAAATAAAATAAAATACCTAGGAATAAACTTAATCATAGAAATGAAAGATCTCTATAATGAAAACTATAAAACATTGATGAAAGAAATTGAAGAGAAAACAAAGAAATAGAAAGATGTATCATGCTTATGGATTGGAAGAATCAATATTGTTAAAATGTGTCCATACTACCCAAATCAACCTACAGATTCAACGCAATCCCTATCAAAATACCAATGGTACATGTCACAGAAATAGAAGGAATAATCCTAAACTTTATATGGAATCACAAAAGATCCAGAGTAGCCAAAGCCATCTAGCAAAAAGAACAAAACTGGAGTAATCACATTCCCTGACTTCAAATTATAACTACATAGTGGTGATAACCAAAACAGCATCATAATGCCATAAAAATAGACATATAGATCAATGGAGAAGAACAGTGAACTCAGAAATAAATCCACACATCTATAGTGAACTTATTTTTGACAAAGTTGCCAAGTCCTACAGTGGTGAAAAGACAGTCTCTTCGGTAAATGGTGCCAGGAAAACTGGATATCCATATGCATAAGAATGAAACTAGATTCTTAACTCTAAAATCAAATCAAAATGGATTAAAGATGTAAATCTAAGACCTGAAACTGTGACTACTAAAAGAAAACATTGGGGAAACGGTTCAGGATATTGGTCTGGGCAAGAACTTCTTGAGTAATACTGCTAAAGCACAGATAACCAAAGAAAAATTAAACAAATGAGATCATATCAAGCTAAAAACTTCTGCAGAGCAAAAGAAACAATAAAAAAAAGGGAAAGGACAACTCACAGAGTGGGAAAAAATGTTTGGAAACTACTTATCTGATAAGGGATTAATAACTAGAATATATAAGGAAGTCCAACAACTCAATAGGAAAAAATTAATCCAATTAAAAAATGGGCAAAGGATCTGAATAGACATTTCTGAAAAGAAGATATACAAATGGCCAACAGGTATATGAAAAGATGCTCAACATCAATAGCCATCAGAGAAATGCAAATCAAAACTACAACGAGATATTATCTCACCCCAGTTAAGATGGATTTTATCTAAAAGACAAGCAATAATGAATGCTGGCAAGGATGTGGAGAAAAATGAACCCTTGTACACTGTTGGCAGGAATGCAAATTAGTGTAACCACTATGGAGAACAGTATGGTGGTGCCTCAAAAAACTAAAAATAGAACTACCATAAGACCCAGAAATCCCATGACAAGGTATATATCCAAAAGAAGGGAATTTCGTATGTTGAAAAGATATCTGCACTCCCATGTTTATTGCAGCACTATTAACAATAGCCAAGATTTGGAATCAACCTAAATGTCCATCGATGGATGAATGGATAAAGAAAATGTCATACACATACACAATGGAATATTATATAGCCATAAAAGTAATGAAATCCTGCCATTAGCAACAACATGAATGGAACTGGAGAACATTATGTTAAATGAAATAAGCCAAGCACAGAAATAGAAATATCACATGTTCTTACTCATGTATGGGCACTAAATATTAAAAACTATCTATCTCACGGAGACAGAGAATAGAATGATGGTTACCAGAGGATGGGAAGGGTAGCAGAGAAGGGAAATAAAGTGGAAATGATTAATGAGGAAAAATATAGGTAGTTAGATAGAATTAACAAGATTTGATAGCACAACAAGTGACCATAATCAACAATAAGTTAGGGTATACTTTAAAAGAACTAAAAGAATGGAATTAGAATATTCCTAAGACAAAGAAATGATAAATCCCTGAGGTGATGGATATCCCAAATACCCTGATTTGATTAATTCACATTGTATGTCTGTATCAAAACATCATTTTGGAGTTTCATCTTTTTTTAAAAAAAAAAAAGCTTTGTTTTTGTACAACTCAATAAATGTGTTAATTTTAATTGTACAATTTAATAAGTTTTCATAAATGTAAACAGGTATTTACCAATCACCGCAGTCAAGATATTAAACATTTCCATTATTTCCCAGGTTTTTCTCATGTTTCTTTGTAGTCAATATCTTCTCCATATTTCAGACCTAGTTAACCCTGATCTGCTCTCTTTCACCATAGTTTTGACTTTTCTGGAATTTAATATAAATGGAATCATACAGACTGCAATATTTTGCATCTGATTTCTTCCATTTATTTTGTTTTTTTTCTTCTTTTTCTTTTAAATTGACAGATAGCATGGTATGTTTTTATGGTGTCCAGTGCTTTGAGATTTACTCATGTGATTCATGCATCATTAGTCCATTCCTTTTTCTTGTGTGTATATGCCACAAGTGATTTACTCATCCACCTTCTGAGTGGATATTTGAATTATTTCCAATTTTGTGTTACTTTTTAAAAAGCATGCAATATTTTGTGCAGACATAAGTTTTCATTTTCTTTAGGCCTCTACTTGGAGTAAGATTGCAGGGTCTAGTATTGCAAGTGCATACTCAACTTTATAAGAAACTATCAAATTGCATTCCCATTAACAATATCTGGGAGTGCCAGTTACTTCATATCATTTCCAATATGTGGTTTTGTGAGTCTTTTTGATTTTATCCTTCCTAGTGACTGTGTAATAACAGTTTCTCATTGTGGTCATAATTTTCATTTTCCCAATGTTGAATGATGATGCGAATCTTCTCTCTTGTTTATTTATTATTTATATATTTCTATTATTCAAATTTCCACTTACATTTTTGCCTATTTTTTAGTTGCTTTAAAATGTTTTTCTTTCATTTTTTTCTTTATTGATACATGATATTTTATATATTCATAGGATACATGCCATATTTTTTGTTTGCATGAATAGAATGTGTAATGAATGATCAGGTGAGAGTATTTGAGTTATCTATCACCTTGAGTATTTATCATTTCTGTGTGGTTGGGAACAGTTGAAGTCCTCTCTTCTAGCTACTTCGAAATATATAATACATGTTTTTTTTCTATAATGATTCTATCTGTTGTTGAAAAATAGAGCTTTTACCTTTAATCTAACTGTATATTTGTATATGTTAACCTATCTCTCTTCATCCCCCCTCCCACATACCCACCTCTTCTCAGCTTCTGGTATCTATCAGTTCTACTCTCTACTGATTTGGCTCCTCCATATGAGTGAGAATGTGCAATATTTGTCTTTTTATGTCTGGTTTATTCCACTTAGCATAATGACCGCCAGTTCCATTTGTGTCGCTGCAAATGACAAGACTTTATTTTTTATGGCCAAATAGTATTCCATTGTGTATATATACACCCTGTGGTTACTTTTTTAATACTAGTTTTTATTTAGATTTAAATGTTCTTTTTATATTCTGGTTAAAGATATTTGTGTTACTCATGTTTTCTCCTAATCTGTGGCTTATCTTTTTTATTTTCTCACTAGTAGTGACTTAAAAAGCAAAAAACAAAAACAATAACAAAAACAAAACAAAAACAAACCCAGGTCACAAAAGTGTCTCCTATACTTTTTGTAAAAGGTTTGTAGGGTTAGGTTTTACACATAGATTTTAGTAACCTAGATTAGGCAAAGATTTTTTAGATAAGTTACAAAAACATAAACAACAAAAAAGAAAAAAAGATACATTAGACTTCCTTAGAAAAATGTAAGGTAGGAGACAGTGAAAAATTTCTTTAAAGTGTTAAAAGAAACAAAATAAAACAAAACTATCAATCTAGAATTCTATATGCAATAAGACATTTGCAATAATGAAGGTAAAAAAAATTTCAGGCCTATAGAAGCTTAAAGAATTTATCACCAGGAGACTTGTACTAAAGGAAATGTTGAACTACTTATGACAGAAGGAAAAATATATGACATAGAAATTGGCTCTGCATAAAATAATGGAAACCATTGGAAATGGCTAAATATGTGGGTAAATATAAAATATTTTTTCTTGTTTTATAAGAAAATTATTTAAAGCAAAAAATGTATTATATGGTTTATAACTTGTGTAGAAGTACCAGAAAGGCAATAGAGGGGAAGTGGAAGGACATTGTTGTATAGTTCTTTGCAAGAAGCAAGACTGTGCAAAGTTAATGATGCATATTGTAAACCCAAAGTGACCACTAAAACCACAAAATAAGCCAGTATACCTAATAAACCAATTAAAGAAATGAAATAAAATCATAAAATCTGTTTGTCAGTTGGAATTGGAATTTTACGTGTTTAGAAATTTTTCTAAATATAGAGTTTCAATGAGTGCAGAACCAATTTGTTAAAATATCAAAATGAAATTATCTTCTCAGTGTGTAAGAACTGTTGATTGACTTCAGGAATCATGGAAATATACAAGTTTAATTTCTGCAAATATCACTGCATAATGGATGAAAAATCATATTATGATTAATTACACGCAGCATATGATGACATTCTTCATTTGGATTGGTGAACCTTTGTGAGCCACATATTTTATATACTACAGACATTAAACCAAAAATCAAAATAAAGTGAACTTAGCACTAGATTTTTGAAGCTCTACATCACCAAGAGTTAAACAGATAATATTTTAAAATAATGATGCATATTCAAACATATCGCTATCAAAATTTTGTTATTAATAAGAATATTTACCTTTGAAAAGTTTTGTTGTATACTTAATATGTAAAATAAATTTTAAAATATGAACATTGGTTATTTCCTCCTCATGTTATTGCTTTCACTTTGTATATTTATATGATCTATAATGTACATAATGCAATATCTATTTACATACTTTTTACAACTACAATTTATTCTGTTATTTATTATAACAATTATGTTTTACATTTTAATATATAAACATATATAATATAAAATACATGTAAAATGTGTAATATACATATACTTTATACTATTACATTTCACTAAATAAAGGAATTTATATTATACAATAGTAGTTATTTGGAGAGTAAAATAAATAAACATAGTGAGATTTTAATGAATAGGAAGCTGAGTTTTAAAAAGTCCATTTCTTCTGTTCTGAGAAGCAATATAACTAGATGTTCAAGCATGAACATTCAGAAAGAGACTGCACAAATTCAGATCCAGTTTTAGCACTTTCTAGCAATGATACCTTAGGAAAATTAAAGCCTTTTAGCCTTAATTTTCCTTTCATAAAAGGGAACATCATCCATAACCTACCTCAATGAGTTGTTGAAAGGATTAAATTAATATAAAAAAATATTTAGAATAATGTATGAGACACATTAGTGCTTATGACTATCGCTAACATTACCACTATCCATAATGATTGCTAACATTTATTAGTATTTAGTAATTGCCAGGCACTATTCTAAAGGACTATACATATATTAACTCACTTAATCCTTATAAAATACCCAAGATGGGTATGCATGAGATATTATTCGTACTTTGGAGCTAAGCAAACTGGCACTCAGGGAATTAAATTTTATTATTTTAGTATGCTTGTGTTAAGGCTGCTTTCTATTTAAAAAGCAAGTCATTTTGGTCGTGATAGATAAACAGAGTGATAGGTTGGGTAAGGTAAGTTTGAGAAAATAGTTCTGTATTGTCATAAATTAGTCTGTTATGATATTTTTTGCCCCTTCATCATATTTGAGAGTCAAAGTCACATTTGCTTTATAATATGAAGTGAGAAAATTAGTTCTAATATTTTAAATTTACTTTGAAATGGTTTGTGCAGTATAGATATCATTTGGTCTTTGATATTAAAAAATTCCAGAATATATTAGGGCCAGCGGGGTGTGTGTGTGTGTGTGTGCGTGTGTGTGCGTATTTATTAATATTAACACAAACCAATCTTCACATGCTCTGACCCACATTTCATTGGTTTCACATGATGATGGAAAAAGTATAACCACTGTGTATCTAAGCACTGTACCGGGAAGATTTTTAAGGCACCTTTGGGCATGCTGCGTGACTGATTGTTTCGATTTCTATTAGGTCTTAATAACTAGTGCTTCTCTAGTCAATGATTTATTAAAAGTATAGATCCACTGGATCAATGTCTATAATCATTATTTTTAGAAATGAAGTAGCAGAAACCTCATGTTATCTCTTCAATGAGCATTTATTGAGCATTTACTATTGTGCCTGCCACTGCCATAAATATTGGGTAGCTAGTAATGTGAGGAATCAAACTTCTTATCTAAAGCAATTCACAATGAATGACAGAGCACAATGGCAATACACAATTGCTGATGCTACAATATCTAGTGATATGGGAATACAGTTACGGATTCCAGGAGGTCTCCATACAGGTCATGATACTTCAGCTGCATCCTTAAGATGAGAGTTGGATTTTTGTGTGTGTTTGTTCTCAGATGAACTAGGCATTCAAAATATCAGGTGTTAAAATACATTGAGTTGTGAAGGAACAGAGCATGCATAGGAAATGGTCAATTTAGAGTGATTAGAGGTGAAGATGGATAGGCAATCTGCGGTTTCTTCATAAAGGGTTTAGCTTTTATCCTATAGGAAACAGAAACCAATTAAGATAATTTCCATAATCAGATGTGTTCTTTGGGTCAATAACAAGATATGTTGGGGCCTACCCTGTGTCAGTCATCATGTAAGACACTGGAGGCTCAGTGGTGAAGAACCTGGAAATGCTTCCTGACCTGGGCATGCTTACAGGGACTAAGGACAGAGCAAGGTGCTGGTGTCCTGTGTCCTGACAGTAGATGTTGAGGACTGTTGAGATGTTTTGGAGATAGACTCAACAGTATTCAGCAGACAATTAAAAGGCTGTAGATAAAGAAAAGGGAGGAATGGGAGACTTCTGGTTTGAAGGTGAATTATGAATAGCTGGTGACACTGAGACCTACAAGAAGAGGATTTGAGGTAGAGAGGAGGATGCTGCCCAGGTGAGCTTTTGAAATGAATGTGATAACACTTTACTTTGGCTGAACACATGGTAGAGCCAGTTAAAATAATACCTCTCATCACTACGGTGTCAATTCAAGTGTCACATCCTCAAAGAGGGTTTCTCTGACCACCTTAGCTGTGGGAAATGCTCTCTGTAGTCACTTTCTATTGAACTAAGTACTAGTACTTAGAACTAAGTACTTAGTTCCCATTACCCGGACTTAATTTTTAGTGCTTTTTGCTAGCTGGACATATTTTATTTATCTATTCATTCACTTTCTGTTTTCTGCAACTAGAATGTAAACTGCATAAGGGCAGAGAAATTGTCTGTTCTGTTTCTGTTCACCACTTTTATCCCAGGAATGGAAGTATAATAGACTCTCAAAACATTTTTGTTCAGTGTTGGGCATAGGAGAAGGCTCAGGTTAACTTGGAGGTCATTGAAATTTAAGCACAGGTGATTATGAGTGTGGGTGAGTGTGAAGTGAGTCTCTTTGGAAGACATTTTCAGTCTTTCTGGTATCTCTCACTACCTCCTCTTCCTCTCCAAAAGGCAACTTGATGTTACAGAGAAAGGAGCATCCAAGGCGTCATGGAGCTGGGATGCAGGAACCTTGGAGCCAAATGTACAGGTCTGTGTCGCTCCTGATTCTCTTGCTCTGTCTCCGTATCTGCCCTCCCCGTCTCTCAGGACACATTGTAAAAAGCATGACCTCTGACAGGTTGGCACTCAATAGCTTTATACATCAGAAAGAGGACAGTCCTACTTACTACCAGTTCCAAAATCCCTTTGATTGGCCCAGCTTAGATCTGGGACCTTGACCCGAGCCACTGTGATCAGTGTAGAAAGCGTCATGAGTAGAGTGACCGTGCGTCCTGGTCTGCCTCAGACAGTCCTGTTCATGCCTGTCATCCGAACTTAGTCATTGATAGCACCTTCCCTCACTGCCAAAGTGCCTTGGTTCAGATAATAAATTGTATGGATCCTCCGTATGAGCAAAATGGCTTCCCCTGTTGTCAACTCCTAGAAATATGCTTGGGATGAACAGAATTAGAAGCTGGATGGAAATGTAAGATGACCAAGAGGTGGGAGAAGCCTTCAGGAAGGCCAACTGCCTGCATCATCCCTCTGTCCAGGCCATCCCCAGTGTGCAGGCAGACAGCCAAGCTCTGGCACGCTTCACAATTCATCGTAGGTGTGTGGGTCTCCTCTCGTGACACCACAGGGAGGGGTTGGATCAATGATAAATTACAGAATGAATATCCAGCTGAGGTCTGCTGCTGCTAAATGTCTCCTCTACATTAAGAATTTCCCTTCCCTGGGGCAGCTTTGTGCTTGGATCTCTCATGAGTGAAGTACCTGGTCAGGATTTTCCCAATAAGCTTCTTCTCTGGCTGCAGGATGGTCTTAAGATTCCTGGGGAAAAAGTGAGAAGTAAATTTAAGGCATCCTCTAGGTCATGTCTTACACTTTCATCTAATCCTTTACTCCAAATGTGAGGACCTGAAGGTAACTGAGAATTCTAAGTGAATTCCCAAATTTTCCCCAGAAGTGACAAAAAGACAGAAAGTGAACATGGCCACTACCCAATGCTGGGAGAGAGAAGCGGGAATCCTGAGATATTTACGGCTATCCCGGTTCATTGCTTTGTTTTCTTAAATGTTACTCAACCCTCATTTTTCATTTTATATTCCTGATTTTTTATCTCCCTCATCTCATTATCTTTGTCCTTTTTTTCTGTCTGCCTCTTTGTTGTCACACTTCATTCCCCCTCTCCTTATTCCTTTCATACTTCTCTTCCTCCCTCCTCATTGTCTCTTGTCCTTTACCTTGATGGGTAGACACTGTCTGAGTGTTAGGTGGACTTGTCCCTGGACGTAACCGATACTTGTCAGGGAGAACTTTTCTGGCTCTGAGGCTGCTCTGCTTCAATACTTAGGGCCAGGGCCTCCGTCCTGGTATAAGTTAAGTAGGATGGTGGCCTGCAAAGGAGCATTATCCCCCTAAATTACTTTATAAAGAATTCTTATGAACTGTGCAATACTAGAGCCTTTATACACAGTTGTGCTTGAAGGTCCAGAACTGACTGCCCGTGTGTCGTTGGGGCATGCATTCTCTGCTGCCTGTTCCTTTCCAGAGAGCCTGCTCCCTGAGTTGGATACAAGGCCCAACTTCTTGATATTTCTTTGTATGATTTTCCCACTGCCCAGATGAATATAGACTTGTACAAGACCAAAGCAATGCTGAAGCTGCCACCCCATAATTTCAGCAAAGTACAAAGAAGCAAGCAGAGAAGGGAGCACAGAAACCCATAAACATCTGTGGGAATCAGCAAAGAGGTTCATTTGGAAAATGAAAAAGAAACTGTAAAGAGATGTTTATGTTATCCTGAGGATAAAAGGCTATATTCACAGACTTTATGATTAAATTTTAAAGATAATTCATAATATATTTCTCCCTAGTGTTGCAGTAAAATTCTATATTGAAGACTTTGGATATATGCCTTGTGCTTTAGCTGCTGGCCGTGGTAAGTGCCATATTGCAGATCTTCATTTATTCATTCATTCCTTCACTGATTCAATAAATATGTCTTGAGCAAGTGTAATGTGTTAGCCACTCTAGCATACATGGGCCATAAGAAGGTGACAAATTCAGGCAGGGTCCTGCCTATAAAGAGCTTATATTCTATTGATTTTAGATACAAAGAACTGAATCAAGGAGTGATTTATGATTATTGAGCTATTGAAACAGAAAGGAGACTAGTCCTATGGCTGAAGTATGATAAATAGGATCTGAATGGTATAGTGTGAAGCTGGTGGAATTGACAGAGACCAGGGACAGAAGGAGGAGTTCGGATTTTATTCTAATGGCAAATCATGCTACACAATCATGGCTTCCTCTTCAAGACCAGAGCTGATGACCAGAAATTCCTCAGGCCTGGCTGGACTCCAGCATTCTTTGCTCCACACTCCCGGAGATTCTCTCCCAAATTCTCCCTGTGGGAATCACAAATGCCACTTTTAACATAATGTAACTCAAAAACCACAGAATTAGGGAAACCTTTCAGTAGGATTAATTTCAATTTTCCCTCAATCCCTGACTAGTTGTCACAAATCTCAGCTTCTCTCTTGGATGTCTACTTTTAGCGTCAGCTTGCTGGGGTTGGACCTGACTTCCCATGAGAAGGGCTCCTTCTCTGCCTCTGTGAATATGGGCAAAATCCATCATATGTATCTGCCTGGGTCCTCTTCCATCTAGTGCTTGGGTCACAAAACATGAATTAAAATATAAGCCATTTTCATATTGTCCTTTACTAATTTTATAAACAGTTGGCGGATGTGCATGTCAAGCATTTTTGCTCAGGGTCGTCTCAGAAGCATGAAACTTCTGCAATTCTTCAAACTGCTGGGGATTAGCAACAATAAAATGACAGGAAAAGGTAGGTGAGCACTTATTTCATACTTCTTATAGCCAGATTGACCCGTTGGCCAAACTCTGAATGTTGTTTAAAATTAAATAACATTTTATAATTACAGTTTAAACTTGGCTGCAATCTCCCTATAGTCAGCATCCAGTTTTGCACATCTTATATATATATATTTTTATCTCTCTGTGTAGTTTCTTGTAGAATTTTAATTTTAATTTTTTTAATTAAAGGAAACTTGTAGAATTTCAATCTTGTGTATCCAATTTTTGTGTACATACAGAACCTTTGGATGGAAATCTTTGCATTTTTAAGAGCTCTACTCTGAGAAACTCCTGAATGGATTAGCACT
Source organism: Mirza zaza (assembly GCA_008750895.1). Lineage (NCBI taxonomy): Eukaryota > Metazoa > Chordata > Mammalia > Primates > Cheirogaleidae > Mirza > Mirza zaza. The sequence goes on from VSMD01105324.1 coordinate 24,581, forward strand.
TTCTGGTTAGACAGGAACAAATTGCAACTAAACTCATTCTTTCATGTGGTTGGGTTACCAGGAGCAAGCCATGCATTGTTCCTCTTGTTCTGTGGATCTTTGCTGGAATGTTTACATTCACTGATTTCTCAAGGCAAGCACTGAAGCTCAGTGATATTGTTTTCTAAAAAGAAAAGTATATTTCTAAGAATTTGTCCATTTCCTCCATGATTTATAGTTTTGAGACATGTAGATTTTTAAAGTATTCAAATATAATGTTTTGTATTTCCTTGATGTCTGTAGTGACCTCTGCATTTTCATTTCTAATTGAATTTATTAGAATCCGTTTCTTTCTAGTTCTTGTCAATGTAGCAAGAGGGTTGTCAATTTTGTTAATCTTTTCAAAAAACATTGGTTTTTTGGTTTTATTAATTTGGTTTTATTAATCTTCTTTTTATTAATTTGGTTTTATTAATCTTCTGAATAGTTCTTTTGTTCTCAATTTCATTTAATTCTGCTCTGATCTTAGTTATTTCTTTTCTTCTGATAGGTTTAGGATTGATTTGTTCTTATTTTTCCAGTTCCTTGAGATGGTTTATTACTTTGTTAATTTGTGAACTTTCTGTCTTTTGGATGTGAGCAGTTAATGCTGTTAATTTTCCTCTCAGGAATGCTTTTGCTGTACCCCAGAGATTTTGATAACTTGTGTCCTCATTATCATTTAGTTCAAAGAATCTTCTGATTTCCACCTGTATCTCCTCTTTGACCTAATAGTCATTCAGCAATAGATTGTTTAATTTTCATGACTTTTTGAAGTGGTGAGTGTTTCTGTTGGAATTTTATACCACTGTGGTCTGAGGAGATGCATGGTATAATTTCTATTTTTTTTAATTTGTTGAGATCTGATTTGTGACCTAGTATATGATCGATTTTACAGAGCTCAATTCTATGAGCTGATGAGATGAATGTATACTCAGCTTTATTTGGGTGGAATGTTCATCATGAAACCATAGAATTCTGGAAGATGAAAGTTGGGAAAACTCTTATAGACATTGGCTGAGACAAAGAAGTTATGAAGACCTCGAGGCAATCACAGTAGCAACAAAATTAAATAAAATACCAGATAAATTAAAAGGCTTCTTCACAGCCAAGGAAAATATCATTAGAGCGAATAGACAACCTATACAATGGCTGAAAATATTTGTATGCTACACTTATTATAAAGGGCTGATGACAAGAATATATAGAGAACTTAAGAAAATCAACATGAAAAAATCAAACAATCCTATCAATAAACGGGCAAAAGAGATGAACAGAAACTTTTCAAAAGAAAAAAGAATAATGGCCAGCAAACATAAAAAAGTACTCAACATTTCTAATCATTAGGGAAATGCAAATCAAAAGCACAATGAGAGATCACCTAACTCCAGTGACAATGGCCTTTATCAAAAAGTCCCCAAACAACAAATGTTGGTGTGGATGTGGAGAGATTAGAACACTCTTACGCTGCTGGTGGGACTGCAAATTAGGAAATTAGCACAACCCCTGTGGAAAGTAATTCGGAGATATCTCAAAGAACTAAAAATAGAAATACTACTTGATCCAACAATCCCACTACTAGGCATCTACCCAAAGGAAAAAAAGACATTCTATAATAAAGACATCTGCACTCAGATGTTTATGACAGCACAGTTCACAATTGCAAAGATGTAGAAACAACCCAAGTGCACATGAATACATGAGTGAATTAAGAAAACGTGGTATATATATATATATATATATATATATATATATATATAGTATATATTTACACCATGGAATACTATGCAACTACAAAAATACAATGGTAAACTAGCACCTCTTATATTATCCTGGATAGAGCTTGAGCCCATCCTTTGAAATGAGGTATCAGAAGGATGGAAAAACAAGCACCACATGTACTTGCCATCAAATAGGTACTAACTGATCAACACTAAGGTGCTCCCATGGTAGTAATATTCACTGAGTATCAGTCACGGAAGGGGAGGGTAAATTCACAACTATTGGTAAACTCACAACTAGTAGTAATATTCACTGGGTATCAGTCACGGAAGGGGGGGTAAACTCACGACTAATGGATATGGAGCGCACTGTATGGGGGAAGGGCACGCTTGTAGTGCTGGCTTGGGTGAGGCATTATATGTAACCAAAATGTTTGTATCCCCATAATATTCTGAAATAAATACAAAGAAAGAAAGAAAAAGAAAAGTATACAATGGGTACTCAGATATCCTCACACTGCCTTCTTTCCACCTCTGACTTTTACCTTCCCCCAAGAAAGGAGAAGTATGTGGGAAACAGGAAATAATGGAATATGGGTAAAAATGGGAGAAGGAAAATGAAGTAAAGAGAAACTGGGGAATAGTCCAATGGAGAGGGAGAAAATGGGGAAGAAATGAGATAAAAGAGGGAGAAATTGGAAGAGACAGGATATAGGGTCACCTTCAAAGTAGAAATTAGGGGAAAGAGCTGAGGGAAGTAAGAGAGGATGAAAACGGAGGTAGGAGACTTAACAGTTAATGGGAAAAGAGGATGCAATTTTTCAGACTAAAAGTGATCCCACTTTTGTATTTGTTTCCTATGGCTACTGTAACAAATTACCACAAACTTGGTGACTTAAACAACACAAATACTGTTTTTCAGGTCAGTGGTCTGAAATTGGTCTCACTAGGCTAAAACCAAAAAGTATCAGCCAGGCTATGTTCTTTTTTCAGCCTCTAAGGAAGAATTTGTTTCCTTGTCTTTCAACTTTCCAGAGGTTACCCATAGTCCTTGGTTCATGACTCCTTGTATCAGCAAAGCCAGCAAAGGCAGATTGAGTCTTCCTCACACTAAACAACTCTCACTTCTGCTTCCATTGTCACATTTCCATCTATGTCCCTGTTTCACTCTTCTACTTACAGAGACGATCGTGATCACATTGAGCCCATCTCAACAATCCAGGATAATTTCCCCATTTCAAGGGCAGTGGAGTGGCAACCTTAATTCCATTTGAAACCTTAATTATTTTTGCCATGTAATATACAATATTTGCAAGATTCTAGGGGTTAGTTTGTAGGAGCATTATTTTACCTATAGAAATCCTGGTAGTATAATAAGAGTTTGCCCATCCCTGATCCCTGGACTGCTCAGACTACAAACCCCACTATCACTCTAATTTTTGTCACATCTTTATGGAGAATGAGGCTTCATGCAAGGTCTAATGTTCAATAGCTTTATAATAGGGGCCATAGGGAATCGCTCTTCCTCTACATCTGGTATCTGGAACACATTTTACAAATTTTACCTCTGCTCACAGCCTCCACCCATTGTGATTCAGTTTTTCAAGCAAGACCAGACTTTGATTAGCAAACTCAAATCTGGGGAAGTCTGAATAATGTGAAAGTATGAAAATGCATGTGGACCTTTTGTTCTTCCTCATACTGGCTACCATGGTTTAAAGAAAGTCTCTGTTACATATTCTATGCCAGAAGAGGGAAGAGCTGGCCTGTGAGGTTGAGGGACTGGGGCGAGGGTTAGAGATGGCCAGAAACTGGAGATTTAAAAGCCTTTGAATGGCTTCATTTTTATGAAGGTGGGGAAAGTAGGAATAGGTGAGCAATATTTTTATTAAAAATACATAAGTATTATTTAATATTAATATATTGACTGATAAAGTGAGGCAAGTTAATATTTTTATGGTTGAGAGGATATTTGAAGTAATTTAAAAATATAGTAGGTTTAAAAATTAATGGTGGATGTTGAAGAGAAATTGATCTAAGCTAGCAAGAATAAGGATTAGAAAAGAAACAAACAACAAAAATAAATAGTAGACAGTTCAATAAATAGCAAATATGAATTAGGATAGAAAGAATAAAACCAAATATTTTTGTCAATAAAATAAATCAGAATGAATTAGAATTCTCTCTCATGATGTTGATTTTCAGAGTACTGTACATAAATACACATACACACACGTAATGTGTTTGATATTTTCAAGTAATACCCAATGAAACTACCAAAGAAAATTTTGAAATAGTCTAACAAAGATAAATCAAGCAAATGTAATAAAATGAAAGTAGGATGAATGGGCAAAGCCAAAGCTAAATGTAAAGCCAAACGCAGCATATAGGAATAAGAATGATCTTATGTGTAAAGAGTTATTAAATATATACTTCTTTATGCACAAACAAAATGGAGCCAAGTAAAGTGAAAATTGCAAGAGATAGAACCTGATAACATAAAATTATAGTGAAAGATGCTAATAAAACTTTTCTCAGAAAGAACAAATTAAGTAGATAATAAATATACATAAAGGAAATTGGATTATCAAATAAAATAATTTGATTTGATACACTTATACAGAGACAATTTTATTTCTTACATTGAACATATATTGTTTTCCATTTATAAAATTAAATAACATTCAAAATTTCAGAAAGTTAAGATATTATTAGCCTCCTTCATTGTTCATAAATTTATAATGTAAAACAACCATAAAATTAAATAAAAATTAATATGGTAATTAAGACACCCTTCTTAAGTAATCTCTGAAACAAAATTGGTATCAGAATTCAAATTAAAACTATATGAAAATGAGAAAACTACTTGTGAAGGCTGAGAAATCTGAGACTGAGAAGTTGCAACTGATGAGAGTCTTCTGGCTGGTGGGGACTTGCTGCAGAGTCCTGAGGCAGCACAGGGTATCTCATGGTGACGAGGATGAGCACAGTAGCTAAATTTCTCTCGTCATCTTCTTATAAAGTCCCTATTCCCATTTCCACGATAACTCATTAATTTATTAACCAACTAATCCATTGATCCATGGATTAATCTATTCATAAGGGCATAGCCCTCATGACCCATGCACCTCTTAAAGGCCCCACCTCTTAATACTGTCACATTGAGGATTAAGTTTTAGCATAAGTTTCAGAAGAGACAAACCTTCACACTATAGCAGACTAGAATCTACACCATAGACTCTGTGGATCATAGACCTTCAAACCTCACTATCTGCTTTCCTGGGTCTCCAGCTTATGGACAGCAGATCATGGAACTTCTTAGCCTCCATAATCATTTGAGCCAAGATCTCATAATAAATTGATCTATCTCTCTTCCTTTTCTGCCCCCCCATGTGTATGTACACATACACACACACACACACACACACACACACACACACACGTGCACACATCTCCAATCTCCTATTGGTTCTGTTTCTTTGGAGAACACTGGCTAATACAACAGTAAACATTGACTAATTCTTGGCTTTAAAATAAAACATTAGAGAAAATAAGAAATTTTGTAAATAAATGAACTGAACTTTTGATTTAAAAAGCTAGAATGGGACAAGTCAGTGATTAAGGAAAAGCAGAAAGAAGAAATTAATAAAGGCAAAAGACAAAAATAATAACATAAAAAGGTAAAACATGGAGTTAACTAAAACCCCAGAGAATTCTTAAATATATGTTTATAAAATTTATGTCGATGTTTTTGAATTAGGAAAATAATTTTGGGTTATTTCTTAGTACTCTGACATTCAGCGAAGTGAGTGGATTACACAATCTTGGCAGAAGTTGGCTGCTTTACAGCAAATAGTCTCAACAGTCTGACCAGTCTTACCTCATAGGTATTGCATGCTGAATTATCCTGGCCCTTTTAGAGAAGGGGCAGAGAAAATGAGCGCCAGTGAAGCTCCATTCCCCTGCTGAAAATGCCAAATGATCAGACACAAAGCGAGACTAGATGGAGAGCATTGGGCCAGGTGACCAGTTGCATTTCATACAGCCCAAAATAGCCTGTGCCCATTTACCATCTTTCAGGCCTTCATCAGGACAAAGGACCTCTGCCAGGAAGCAGACACTCTAAAATGGGTGACCTTGAATCTTGGCTGGCTGATAATGGACCACAAAGAATTGACAAAATCCAACTGCTTGCTGGAAGATACATGGTTTCCTTTAGCAGACAGGTAAAAGATGAAATAGGTTGGCTTAAAAAAATGAAGAGCATTGGACTTATTGATTTTTATAAACAAAACCCTTTGGGTGCCCTACAAGTAGAAAGATGCTACGACAATCTGTCTTGTTGGAATAAAAATAGAGACTTGTAAAAATTAAAAGAGCTTCACTTCTGAAATGTATGCTAAAGTAGGAGTAAACTAGTACTGAAACTTTTTCTTTCTTTTTTTTTTTTCTTTTTGTCATAAAGAAGGTTGCTTAGCTTGTTCTTTCCAAAAGCAATGCCATGAGCCCTCCTCAAATGTCTGACTTACACAGGATTTAGGAGTGGGGTAGAGGGCAGAGGCCAGAGGGCAGAAGGCAGAGGGCAGAGGCAGAGGCCTACCCTCATCCAGCTTCATTCTTCACTAGACAAACTCACTAAGCATTCAGTGAGCTTTAACTTAAGTGGCAGTTTTTGTAGTATTCTGAGGAATTAATATTTTCTCCACTTCTGGGTTTATAAGCTTTTCGTTCATTTCTCCATTATATCATTTTCTAGATTATATTGTCTGTTTACCAACTCACCCCACCCCCACTCTTCTCCAGGGAGCAAATTGAAAGTCCGATGTGCTCCCAATGGTGGAAAATCGCCTCCTCTTTACGTTTTAGGAGCAGGGAGGAAGAGAACAAAGAAGGGAGGGGAGCAGCCATGCGGCTAACTTTTAGCGAGTGATCGCTCTGTGAAGGAATTCTGTAGGTTATTTCACATTTTATTGCATTTAATCCACACACCAACTTTTCTATATTGACAGATATCTTCAGATTATATATGAAGCTTACAAAAATATAAGGAATTTGATTATGGTCATAAAGCTAGTTCACATTGTGACCCTAATCCACTTCCAAAGTACACGCTTTCTTGGTTACTACATAATTATGTCAAATTAAAAGCAAAATATATTGGCTGCAATATTTTCATTCCCTATAAAAGACAAGCCTCAAAAATGTCCAGTGGACCTTTCAATTGCCAATAATCATGACGAAAAATCAGAACGGGTGATACCGCAGTGCCTTTTGGTGATGGTGTTTATTTAAGTAGGAGTGGAACATGCCTGAATTTGAAACACGGCTGAAGGCTGACAGAGAAAGCTTCCCTGGGGATGAATGGAGTTGTCAAGGAAAATGCACAGTTCAACCTTTGTTCACTCAATAGCAACTGGGGGATGGATCCATGAAAGGCATTTCCAGGTCTGATTTGATATTCAAAGTTATAGCAATATCATTCACTTTGGCAGTAAGTTAATTTGCTAACTCCATAGCCTTTAAATAATAATAAAATTCCTTGTACATGCATTTTTTTCTGGTCATAATAAGGTTCTGGTTACTCTATTTTAATTATATATCTATATTTTTGTCTGTTATTCTCTCTTCGTGTGTGTGTGTGCGTACGTATCTGTATATATACAATAATGTGTTTCTTACTATAGTGAGAAATTCCCATATTATATTTCCCAAATATAGCCAATTAGTGTATATCTCATCTCACAGACGCTTCTTTCAATGAGGGGTTAACACTCCTGCATTGGCATATTAGTCTACGTTCCTTTTTCTTAAACCTGGGTAGAACTTTGTAACTGCTGCAACCAATAGAATTGGTGGGGTGACAATTCATGGTAATCCAGGACATGTCATAAAAAGCGAAACAGTTTCTTCCTGGTTCTAGTTCTCTCTTCGGGACGCTTGTTCCAAGGGAAGCCAGTCACCATGCTGTGCAAGAAACTGAGGCCTTGGCTAACAACATCAAATGTCAGACGTGAGTGAACAAGCCTGTTGTAGATCACAGCCTCCAAGCCTCGAGCCACCCAGGTGACATGGAGTGGAGGCAGCCTTCCTCTTTTGAGCCTGAGGAGATTGCAGATTTATGACCCATGTAAATGTTGTTATGTCAAGCCTCTATGTTTTGCGTTGGTTTGTCATGCAGTACAAACTAATTGGTACAGGTATTAGTACCAGGGTGTTGGATGCATGCGGCCATAAGCAAAAGCTGAAATTGTGGTAATAGCTTTGAGACTAAGTGACAGGGAGTCATTGGAAGGACCTACAGGAAGCCCCATGGCCCTTTTGGAGGCTATTGGCGAGGGCTCAGAGTGGAAAAAATGCTTTTGAAAACTTAGGGAAATGGGGTCCTCTAGTAGCTTCAGGAAGTTTAGCAACAGTGCCAAGTGTCATAGTGTGGCAGGTAGAATACGAGCCTAATGAACTGGATGGTCTAAAGAAATTTCCAGGACAAATGCTGAAGGTGTTAGCTGGCTGCTTTTACCCTCTTATAATAAAATACAAGAAGAGAGAGACAAGCTGAAGAAATAATTGTTAAATTATAAAAGAGCCAGTACTTAAAGGATTGGAAAATAAAACCTTTTCATTCCCAGTTTACTAATTTCAAATTAAGAAAGGGCTTAAGAGAAAAGATAAATTCCAGGTAGGAATATAAGGAGCTTTATTAAGACTTCAGAAAACTCTAAGGTAGTGTCTCAGAGAGCCGTTTAGTCAGATAAAAGGCATGACTTCCACATCCTTTCCATTCAATAGAAGGCCTTGTAAGGGTCATGTCCCACGGCTGATATGGATAGAAAGTCTAAAGCAGAGAAAAGCTCTTCTTGAATAGATTCATAAACATGGCTCTTTCTCTATTAAAATTTATTATACATTAATTCATAAAAAATCCACAAAGTTTAAAAAGGATTTTATCAGTTTGAACTGAAAAGATAAAGACAATACAACATGAAAATAGGCCTTTGGATCTCCAAATCACCACTATTAGAAAACAGTCCAAAAAGACTGCACAGCTATAAATTCCAGTCATTTGCTTTGGGTAAAAGGGATAACTCAGGAAGCAAAACGAGGAGGTCGATGGGTGGACATGAGAACCAGGGAGAATCATTTCCAGGCACTGGAACTCAGTTCTAATCCAGTAACCAGCATCATTGTCCAACTGGATTTTGGAGTTGCTACGGAGCAGTAACTGCTATAAAACTCCCATTTGCTCCTCTCTGGTCCATAGCAGTTAACCAGTGACTGCCCCACTGTTGTATTCTGGGTGTGTGAGGGGCATATAAATTGTCTTTTTAGTTTGCAAGTCTTCAGATCTAAAGAAACTCTACTTGAAGAGATATCCTTGAGGAATTTCGCTTGGGGAATCTCATTGGCAACTGGACATGATTTGGATGTTAAGAACATGGATTTTGAAATAGTGCCTTTTTGAGACAAATGAGTGTATTTTGGATATGAGAGAGTAGGATTATTGTTGCCAGAGAATGAACTGTGGCAGATCGTATTTTCCAAAGGTGGAAGTACTGATATTTATCTGATTCAACACACTTTTCTTACAATGTGAAATTGGTATTCCTCCATCAAGAGCTTATGTTCCACTTTCAAGAAGCAGGTGTACTTTCATAATTGCCTGAGTTAATAGAATTAATATAGAATTAATGATGACTATGGGACCAGTGTGACTTCCCAGGCTAGCTCTGGGAAGGCAATATGACTTCTACCTGATTCTCTCTCTTCTCTCTCGCTCTCGCTCTCGCTCTCTTCCTCCCACCCCCCTTCTGGGACACTTGCTCTCTGGTCAAGTAAAAGTCAGACATTGTGTGAAGAGGAAGTCCAAATCAGCCTGTGGGGAGAGACCACACGGAGATGCCATGTGTAGAGAAAATTAAGATATTCAGCCTTCACCAATTACCAGCATATGAATAAACAGGCTTTTGGATGTTCACAGTTCTCAGCCTTGGGGCCACTTCAGGTGATGCTTATGGGAGCCAACCTTTCCCAACCCCTGATCAAATTATAGATCTATAAGCAAATAAATGTTATTGCTTTAAGCCACTACATGTTGGGGTATCTATTATGAAGCACTAGGCAACTCTACTTGAAGAGATATCCTTGAGGAATTTCACTTGGGGAATCTCATGGGCAACTGGACATGATTTGGATGCTAAGAACATGGATTTTGAAATAGGCAACTGAAACAAAAACTTCATATGTTGGAATTCTAACTTTTGAAATTAGTATGCTCACATTTAACCAACTCCTGACTAAAAACTGGGGTCACATGAACGTTCATGCCAAAACACAGTGGCTCTAATCGTCGACTTGCTCAAGCAGAAATTCATTCTTAATCAAATGTCCTGCTCGGTCGTCTGTGTTCTGTTGCTTAACAAGAAGATAACATGTGCACATGCACACAAACACATATGCATAGGCAACAGTTCTTCCCTATGTATACAACTCAAATCACCTCCATCCAAAAGAGGCCAAATTCTTTCACTCCAGGAAATTCAGTTTGCAGAGATGCATCTCTACTTATGTTTACCTGTAGGTTCAATCCTCAGGTTCCAGCCTCGTTGTCACTAAGGAACTGTTATGAACTCTCAATCAGTTAACTAATGCAAAGTTTTGCTCTATCTGGATTCATCTTCTATGTAATGAAGACCTTCTTTTGGGCCCCACATTGGTGCTGTACTTTTAATTGAACTTCTTTTTTTTCAATTTATTTATTTTCTTTTTTTAAATTTCATAGTATCATGGGGGTACAAGCATTTTGGTTACATGTATTGTCTTTGCATTGTCCAAGTCAGAGCCACAAGCATGCCCATCCCCCATACAGTGCCCTCTGCACCCATTAGTTGAGAGTTTGACCATCCCCTCCACCCCTCCCACCTACCTGGCACCTGATGAATGTTACTTCCTCCACCTGAACGCCTAGTGTTGATCAGTTAGTACCAATTTGATGGCGAGTACATGTGTTGCTTGTTTTTCCATTCTTGTGATATTTCTCTTCGAAGAATGGGCTATAGCTCCACCCAGGATAATATAAGAGGTTTACTTCAAGGATTTATCCTTCAGTTCTTAATCTTTGCTCAACCTTCAGCCTCTTTTTTTCCCTACCTCCATTCTTTCCTTCCTCCCTTCCTTCCTTCCTCCCTCCCTTCCTTTTTTTCCTTCTTTCCAGCCCTCCTTCCCTCCTCCCTCTCTCCCTTCCTTCTTTCTCTCTTTCTTTCTGTCACACCATGCCCACAAGGCTTGACTTCCCTACAGTTTGCCTGCTGGCTTTCTGCTCTTCTTGTTAATGGCTGGATGAAACTGCAGACGTCTTTCGCTTTAAAGTGAGAGACCTATCTCTGAGTTGTGTGTGGCATCATCAGTATTCTGCTACAGCTTTGTCAATGGCAGCAGTGATTTACAACATTTGTGGGCAGATGCTGATATGGAAATCAGATTCCTACTGTGCAGAGCACTCATGCTTTTTGCACCCCACCATTGCACAGCCCTCCAGAAGCCACAGCTCAAGGGCATCATTGGTTAATTGTTTTATGCCCAATGTAATGGTAGGTTTCATGTGCAAATATCTTTGTTATAATCATAGTGTTCATTTTCTCTTGTACCTGTTTTTTCAGTTAAAATTAATGTATATCAATGTTCCTACATGGTTTCGAAAATATAATTTTAACAGTTGCATATGGAATTCAATTTGGTGGATCAACTGTAACTTACTCAACCATTCCACTATTTCCAAAACAGTAGATTGCTTTGTATCTCTCACTACTTGAATACCACATATGAAAGAACCTATTTAATAGAATAGTTTTCTTCACATATAATGGACAATTTCTTTAATCCTGTCAAGAACTAAAAAACTATTTATACTTTCTAACACATACTGCTCTTTTCATTCCCTGAAGCGTTCTTTTCTCATTTTCATCATCACATTCATTACACAGGAGAAAACATTTTCCTTATCTTTCCTAGGATCAGGTATTTATCTTATTTCTATTTTGCCAGTTTCATAAGTGAAAAACAAATACTGGTTGTGTTAGTGTACATTTCTTTGATTATTGACAAAGATAAACTTGTTTTCATTGCTTGCTTATAATGTTTAATAGTTATTATTTCTCTTATGAATTGCCCGTATTTTGTTCATTTATTTACCTTTGCCAAAATCATAGAGATAGTTCCCTGCAAAGCTTGTGTTTGAAACCTGGATTGCCAGATTTTGGGGCCATCTCTTTTTTTCATCTATAAATCTCATAAATACATGACATTTTAATGACATAATAGTGTTAAGAACTAAAATTGGAAAGTAGTAAATATTCAAGAAATAGTTCTAAATGAAAGTATCATTATTTTTGTTGTTACTACGTAAGTAACTTGATTATCCATTAAGAGTATTAGGTAGCAAAAATGATAATAGTCATTCTTATTTGATTCCTGATGTTTATGAAAACAACTTTATTGTTTTACTCTTAACTATCATCTTGAATATTGGCTCTTAGCAGATACCACCTTTTAGAAAGAGTTTTATAATTTAACAAGGCTTTTTAGTTTCTATTGAGATGAGTTTTATTTTGCTTTGTTTTTCTAATTTGACCAATTGATTTTGTGTTTTGTTACAGGAAAATTCCCAATATTTAACCATTTTTTGTGTTTAAATGACCAGCTTTATTTGGTGATAGTGAAAATGTTTTATTAATAGTGAGCCATTGACTTAAATGAAGAAAGAATTGAAGGTTTTTAAATCTATATTGATTGATCTATAATTTTCTGTTTGCATTATCCTGGTATATTTTAATATCAGGGTTATATTTTCCTTATAAATTAAATTGGTTTACTTTATTTGATCTATGTTAGTTTTTTTCTTTTGTATGCAAATGCTCTGCTGCTGAATATTTGCAAGAACTAATTTTTAAAATGACAAGACCTAAGGCTTCACTTGGATCATTGTTTAACAAATTATCAGCTACTTTTCATGTTATCTACTTACCAGTTTTTCTACTTCATTTAGTAATAATATTGGTAATTTGGATTTTTAACATTTTATAAAAATTATTTTACATAAAAAGTTCAGATTAATCAATATATGCTATCAGTTGCATTTCATTATAAATTTTTTTTTTTTTTTTTTTTTTTTGAGACAGAGTCTCACTTTATTGCCCAGGCTAGAGTGAGTGCCGTGGCGTCAGCCTAGCTCACAGCAACCTCAAACTCCTGGGCTCAAGCAATCCTGCTGCCTCAGCCTCCCAAGTAGCTGGGACTACAGGCATGTGCCACCATGCCCGGCTAATTTTTTTCTATATATATTAGTTGGCCAATTAATTTCTTTCTATTTATAGTAGAGATGGGGTCTCGCTCTTGCTCAGGCTGGTTTCGAACTCCTGAGCTCAAACAATCCGCCCACCTCAGCCTCCCAGAGAGCTAGGATTACAGGCTCGAGCCACCGCGCCTGGCCGCATTTCATTATATATTAAGCATTTTTTCTGAAATAACTGTTGCATTTCCTTGATTCCTTCTTAATTTTACTTTCAGGTAATCCCTCTTTTTCAGATTTATTTCACTGGATATTTATTTTTTCAAAACATATTAATATTGTGGACTTATAATTCATTTTTGACTACTTTCATTGTCATTATTTTCTTTAAAAAATCTCAGGTTTTTTTTTTTTCTTTTGTAAACATTTCCAGTGCATACTATTATTATTTTGTAAACATTTCCAGTGCATACTATTATTAAACAAAAGTTTGTCCCTAAACCTACCTCTTTATTCACATTTGCTATAAGACTTAACTCTAGGTAAGGTACTTTTATAAATTTCATTGATTTAAGCCTTATTTATTGATTGGCAACTCCATGCTAGATAATTACTAGTGATCCATGATATAATTATGAATATGATGTTATTACTACTTGGAGCTTATGTGAATGCAAAAGAGATATTGATAAATAAATGTTCATAAAGAATGGTGGTAAACATTATAATAATCATCATAGAATCCTATAGAAATACAGAAAAGGAAGCATATATATATATGAGAAATACCATGTGATTTATATAAATATTAAATATTGCTTTTTTTTTTCTTTTTCCCTTGTCATCTTTAAGACTTTACCCAAAATACTTGACTCTACTCTCTTGTATCTTCCTTCAATTATTCTCTCACTCCCCATGTGATAGGACACTGGTGGGATATGTTCAAACATTAGCTCTTTTCTTTCTTTCTTTCTGCCTTTCTTTCTTTATCTCCTTCCTTCCCTCCTTACTTCCTCTCTCCCTCCCTTCCTCCCTTCCCCCCCTCCATTTTTCTTCCTCCCTTCCTCCTTCCTCAAGCATCATTTATCTATCTATCTAGTCTGTTTGTCTATCCAGCTGCAGGGTCAGACATCTCCCTACATGCCTGGACTGGCCACCAGTGCTATAAGTCAGCTTAAAATAGTCACATTCCAGTTTGGCCTTTAGGATATATTGTGTTTATTAAAGCATAATGTTTTCCAAAATGACTTCCACAATTAATAGGAATTACATGAGCAAGTAATTTGAGCATGTCTTTGTTAAACAATTGTCTTTTGTATTGGTATTTTCAGAGACTTTAATGTGTCTTGAAATATGCAAGAAAGAAATATAGAATGTAACATTTTTCATATTAATTTGATCATGGGTTCATTTGATCTGAGACCTTCATAAGAGAACAATCTTCCTTGCAACAGATTTTGGGAAGAGCTCTTTTATACTACCATGGATATATGGGGTTTGGGATCCTGCCAGACTCAGAAAATGAGTCACAGAAAGACCACATAATTTGTCTACATGCTTTGGGAAATGTTAATTGTAGGATAAATCATAAGTAAAACAAAAAGCGTACACACAATAAAGTATACAATTCAGTATGTAAATATATATACACACATATATATACACACACTATTTAAACCATAAATCATACAGTGCCTCGCAGTAATATAAAACAAAATTGTTTTAGTGAGAGTTGTTTTTCATGTGTCACATGTGTGTGATTGATTACACAGAGAATGGCTATTAGAAGATTTAGGAGAAAAAAGTTACTCTGTTTTGTGAGACAGTCAGCAAAATGGCATGAAAAATGTAACAAATGATTGTGAGACTGACTTTTTTATTTTTAAATTGGTGAGACTTATGATTCACATTTACAGGAACCAAACTATATCCAGCCAGGTAAAAGATATAACAAATTGATTCTCTCTCAACTTTGTTGTCACTGAAGAGGAACTGATAGTGAGGAGAGAATTTTTGTCCTCTTAGGACATCTACACCTCTAGGATTGACTGAACGTTTGCAATAATTCAAAATGGGATGATGAAACAGACCATTTACCCAGAGGATATTTATTTCCATGATAGAATATTATTAGACTCTGTATTGTTTTTTTCTTCAATTTATTTTGAAATAATTTCAGACTTACAGAAAACTTGCGAAGATCCTTGCAACATAGCCTGCACCTAGCTTCTCCTAATTGTTAACATTTCACCATAACCACGCTACAATTATTAAAACTAAGAAATTAACATGGGGAAAATACTAATTACCTAACTACGACTATTCAGATTTCCTCAATTTTTTGACTAATGTTATTTTTTTCTTGTTCTTGCTTCAGGTTTGTGCATTGCATTTAGTTGTCATGTATCTTACTAGAATCTATGATAATGCCTCAGTTATTCTTTGTCCTGGTGACTTTGACACTTTGGAAATGTGCTCATCAGATATTTTGTAAAATGTTCCCTGATTTATGTTTGGTATTTTCTTGTGATTTGACTGAGGTTATTGTGGGGAAGAATACCTGAGAGGCGATGGCCCTTTTATACTGCACCATTATTGGGTCACACAGCATCCATGTGACTGGTGACGTTAACCTCAATCGCTTGGTTAAGGTCATGTTTGCCACTTTTCTCTATTGTAAAGAAGATATTTTCCCCTTGCCTTACTCTGTTAGCTGTGACTCACTAAGTCCAACTCACGCCTAAGAAGTAACGAATGAAGGTCCACCTACTGGAAGGAGAACTATCAAAGAAATTGTGAACACATGTTAAAACTGCCATAGTAGTTAATAATTATTAACTACTATGTACTATGTTAGTTACTATGTACTAGTATATATTGTACTAGTTACTATGTACTAGTATATATTTATTAATATATACTAAATATATATTAATAAATATATTGGGGCGTATACTTTGAAGGTATGCAAATATTTCATCCACTAAATCCAGCAGTTATCACTGGATCTTGTGTGTCGCATTTATTACTGTGGTGTTCTAGTGGTGATTTTCCATTTCCTTCATTCTTGTATGTGTATTAATTGAAATTCTCTGTAAGGAAGAGCTGCCCTTTCTCCTGCATTGATTTATTTGTTAAGTATTTGTACAGTATGGACTTCTAGATATTTATTTTATTATTTGGGTTATTATCCAAATTATCATTTTTTATTTTGTTGCTCAAATGATTCCAACTTTGGTCACTGGGAGCTCTTTCAGATTGGCTCCTGTGACCTAAAGACATGCCACACACTGATATTTTTCTGCTTTTTAAAGCCTTTCCTTCTATGCTGGCATCAAAAGATGTTCCAGGTATATCTTTTATTCTTCCTGTCCCTGGAATCATCCATTTCTCCAAGAAGCCTAGAGTGGTGTTTAGAGATCAAGAGTGACCTCTCTGCAGAAACATACAAAATATACACATGTATGTAAATATACACATATATACACACATGCATATGCATATATGTGTATATATACACTTATTTCTCTATATATGTATCTGTATACTCATTTTAAAAAATATAAGTTCATACTGATATACTCAACTTCAGTCCAGCGTCTCACAGGTTCATTCTTGACGTCCCCTGTTGCTTATTTGTAACATCTTTCTATGGAAGTGAGAACCTGGCTTGCGTTGTCTAAATATGTGTTATTTTGTCAAAACCTAGTGTATATGTAACATAATTTCAGAATGGCCACCCTGTACTCCTGTGAGAAAGACAATTTGTTAATTAATATAAAGTGTTTATGTATGATTTTTTTTTATCTTTAGCCTCATGAAATTTGGTTGAAATTACTATTTTCCAGATATAATTATGCTGGCTCCTTTCTTTCCCACAGCAGCCTGTAGTGAGGTTATGTTATACATTTGTAATACAGTTAGATCCATTAGTCAAAGCCTATGTTCTATCTTAGGTTGGTGAAAAATACTGTTTTCTGCCTTCTTGCACTATCATTTGGAAGAAGGGTGTTGAAACCTCCAACTTAAATCATAAATTTGTCTCTGGCCCTTCAGCTCAGGTCCAGCTCAGGGGATGGCCCAGCGAGCATGGAGGCGTCAGCCGGGCCTGAATAGGGGCTGTGCCTTTGCCCAGACCCTGCACTTTGTGTTTGGCTGGATCCCCCTGCACCCCAAGGGCTTGGGGTTCCAACCCTATTGCCAAGTGGCCTTGTCCCAGCTCCCTCCTCCCAGGCTGGCATGAGTGTGTGTGCGTTCGTGCTGAGCTCTTACTTCATATTGCAAATATAAATAAAGGCAGTTTACGATTAAAAAAAAATAAAAATAATAAATTTGTCTCTCATTTCAGTTCCACCAATTTTTGCTTAAGTAGTTTGAACCTCTCTCAGGTGCATACACTTTTAGGATTAATGTATCTTCTCTGAGAATGGAAGTCTTTTATCATTAATTAATGTCCATCTTTTTTCCTGATAATATTCCTTGTTTTGAAGTCTACTTTGTGTGAAATTGCTATAGCAACTCCAGCTTTCTTTTTGTTAGTGTTTACATAGTATATTTTTAATATTTTTACTTTTGATCTATCTATCTTCCTTTTTTTATAATTTAAAGCAGATTTTTTTTGTGGATATCAATAGTTGGGCCTTGCTTTGTACATAATTTGACAATTTAAATCTTTAAAACAATTCATATATACCATTCATCTACAGTGTGATTGTAAATGTGATTGGATTAATATCTACTCTCTTATAGATATTAAACATATTGTATTAAACTGATTGTTTTCTATTTATTTCATCTATTCTTTATTTGGTAACTTTATTTTCTCTATTTACTTATTATTTATACTATTCAAAACATTTTAGGCATTATCCAAAAGTTTATAATGTACATTTTTAATTAATCTGAGTCTACCTTCAAGTAACAGATTACTACTTCACATCTAATGTGAGGATCTTCTAAGAAAGTGTATATTCCCACTTTCTTTATTATCCTTTGTGATATTATTCTCATATATTTTACTTTAATATATTTTATAAACACATAATACATTGATACTATTTTTACCTTAGAAAATCAATTATCTTCTGCAATTAAAAATAAATAAAACTATAAATTATATTGTATCATTATTTATTCCATTTCCAATATCTTCATTTATTTTTCTACATCCAAATTTCCAAATGGTATGTTCCCTTTGCCTCAAGACTTTCCATTAATATTTCTTATTGAGTAGGTCTATTAGCAATGTATTCTCTTAGGTTTTGTTTGTGTGTTATCCTGTCCATTTTAAAATTTTATGTTTTTAGTTACTATCCAGAAAAATTGACCTTGTCATTGTATATTTTGATGTGTAGATTTTTGCAGCCACCAATGCAAAAAGGAAACAGAATAATTTTGTCCCCAAACATTCCCTTGTGCCATTGTGAACACATCCTTAACTCCACCAGTAATTCCTGGCACCTGCTGATATATTGTCTGCCATTCAAACTTTATTTACCTTTTGGGAATGCCATAGAAATTCAACCATGCAGTATGTATCCTTTTGTGACTGGTTTAGTTCACTCAGTATAATACCTTTGAGTTTAATCTAAGTTATTGAGTATATCAATAGTTTGCTCCTTTATATTGTGGAATAGCATTCTACTATTCATGCAGTAGATGTATTGTAGTTTCTTTTTAATCCATTGAAGAACATTTGTATTATTTTAAGTTTTTGGCAATTCTGAATGGAGCTGCTATGAATATTCATAAAATGATTTTAGTATGAACATAAATTTTTATTTCTCTTAGAATGCACATTCTTAATGAGAAGCTTATTACACCCCCAAGGGGCAAAAATTTATGTTGGGGGCTCTACCATATCCTATTCCTTTTATGCATAAAGCACAGATATGCATACAATACATAAACAGATAAATAGTATATCTGTATTATTAAAATTTCATGGTAAGATAATTAACAAAACCGTTTAAAAAGATTTGCTACTGGTGTGGTAATGAATAACATGTTTAGAAACACTGCTATGGCATAGGAAAATAGAAGCGAAGTTGTTGAACACACACTTTGTGTGTGTGTTTTTCTACATAACTGTCTGTTTCAGACATTTGCCTTCCCACCAGCAATGTGTGAGATTCCCACTTGTTTCACAACCTTGCTAACACTTGGTATTGCCCATACTCTTTTTAAAACCTTTTTTTATAGGTGTGCATTGATACCTCTTTGTTGTTTTATTTTACATTTACCTAAAGGATAATATCAATGACCATTTTTTATAAGCTTATTTGTCACACTTATATCATTTTTGGTGAAGTGTTTGTTCAAGTATTTTGTGCATTGTTTTTTAAAAAAAGCTATTTTCACAGTAGTTTTGGGTGTATAGAAAAATTTTTCTGAAAGGACAGAGTTCCCATGTACTCCCTCTATCCCAACCCCAAATTTTCCCCATTATTAACATTTTGCATTAGTGTACTATGTGTATTATAATTGGTGGACCAATCTTGATACCTTTTTATTAACTAAAACCCATAGTGTACATCAGAATTAACTCTTTGTACAGTTCAGTGGCTTTTGACAATGCATGTTATAGACCCACCATTACAATATTCTTAAGAGTAATTTCACTGCCCGAAAACTTCCGATTGCAACACCTGCGTATCCAGCCCCTCACCCCACAGCCATGGCAACCACCGATCCTTTTATTGTCACTATAGTTTTCCCTTTTCCAGGATTCCATAGGTGGAATCACATAGTACACAACCTTTTAGACTGTCCTTTTGTCACTTAGAAATATGCACTTAAAGTTTCTTAATGTTTTTTCACTACTTGATAGCTCACTTCTTTTTATTGCTAAATAATATTCCACTATATATATGTACCACAGTGGTTTATCTGCTAAACTATTGAAACACAGCTTGGTTGCTTCCAAGTTTTGGAAATTATAAATGAAGCTGCTATAAACCTTTGTGTTGGCTTTCGTGTGAACATGAGTTTTCAACTCATTTTGGTGAAGATCTAGTAGTGCAACAGCTGAATCCTATGGCAAGCATATGTTTAGCTTTCTAAGAAACTGACAAACTATCCTCTAAAGTGGACACACCATTTTGGGTTCCCATGTGCAGCACATGAGAGTTTCTGTCGCTCCACATCCTCACAGATTTCGGCGTTATCAGTGTTTTGGATTTTTGCCATTCTAATAGGTGTGTCGTATTTTATTGCTTTTATAAAATTTTTAATTAGATTGATTGGCTCCTTATTGCTCAGTTTTGAGATTTTTAAAAAAATATTCTGGATATAAGCCCTTATATCCATCTTTTTTAACTTTCTTTAGAATTGGGAAAGAGCAGCTTTTTATGTTAGACTCTGAAAATCTTTCTCTGTTGTCTTCTTGCCCGTATGATTCTGGCAAGTCTGGAATTTTTATTCTGTTCCTCTCTAGAGCATGTGTCTTTTGTCTCTAGTGCCTTCAGGATTTTCTCTTTGTCTTTGGTTTTCTGCAGCTTGGATAAGATAAGACTAGATGTTATTTTTATTATTTTGATATTTCCTATTCTTAGTGATCTCTGAGTTTCTGGGATCTCTATTTCTGTGTCTGTAATCAATTTGGAACATTCTTGGCCATAATGTCTTACACATTTCTTTTGGCCCTTCTCTCTTTCTATTGGAATGCAAATAACACGTGTGGCAGATGATTTGCTACTGTCCCACAGCTCTCAGGTGCTCTGTTCTCTTTTTCCACACCCTTCTATTTTTCTTTATATTTAATTTTGGGTAATTACTATGGATCTATATCCAAGTTCACCGATTCTTCTCTCAGCTGTGTTGTTATGAAATTGTCAAAGACATTCTTCATCTCTCTTGTTACGTTTTTATTTCCTAGCATTTCCACTTGATTATTTCTTATAGCTTGCATCTCTTTGTGGAAATTACATATGTCATCTTGATACATTACATATTTTAGCATATTAATCAATTTTTAATTCCAACATTTAACACCTGGTTTTTTTTTCTAGCGAGTGCTTTGTCTCCTTAGGAGTCTGTTTTTCTTTGTTTGTTTGTTTTTTGCTTTTTAATAGGCTGTAATTTTTTGTTTTTGCTATTAAAAGCTGGGCATATTGTGAAGGACAGTAGATACTTGGGAAAATATTTTATATGCTTGAAGGTGATCAAAACCTTCCTTCTGATAGAGCTTCACTGCACAGGTTTATGTTAATCTAGCCAGGAGATAATCTGGCTTCAAAGTTTGTTGCTGCTATAGTTACCCTCAGTGCAAAACAGGCTTCAAATTCCTCTAATGATACTAAGGGTTTAGGTTGTGGGCTAGTTTTCCAGAGTTATTTTTTCAATGTCTGCTTCCTCCTTGACTTTGGATATTCCCTGTGCTCTGTGCCCCAGAAGGAATTTGTTTCCTGCAGCTCTCCAGTTAGTGCTTTCCTGATATTTCACTCTATGGTACTTAGCCTCTTTGTAGGTGGCAGGTAAGGGGAGTGTTCTCTGATGCTCTGACCAAGCATTAATCTTATGTAGGCATTATATATATCCCCACCTTCCTGGTGTGTGGCCTTCCTAGTGATTGTGCCTCTTGTCCAGCCTTTGTGCTGTGCTGAGCACACACTCCTGCCCCTCCCCCAGGGTTAATTTTTTTCTATCTACTTCACCAACTGCAATGAATGCCCATCAGAGCCTCGAGGCATCATTTTGTGATCACTTTCTATTGCAGATTAAGGTTTTTAATCTCTATCTGTGATAGACGAGATAACATTTATTTTTTATGAAAAGCCTAGAACTTAAATAAACAACTGAATTTTAAAATTCATGTT
Organism: Mirza zaza; assembly: GCA_008750895.1. NCBI lineage: Eukaryota > Metazoa > Chordata > Mammalia > Primates > Cheirogaleidae > Mirza > Mirza zaza. The sequence continues at coordinate 46,417 of VSMD01105324.1, forward strand.
TGGGTGCAGATGTCTTTTTTAGAGAATTACAAATGTTTATAGCAGCACAATTCACAACTGCAAAGATGTGGAAACAACCCAAGTGCCCATCAGTACATGAGTGGATTAATAAAATGTGGTATATCTATACCATGGAGTACTACTAAGCCATAAGAAAATAGTGAACTAATACCTCGTGTATTATCCCAGATGGAGCTGGAGCTCATTCTTCTAAGTGAAACATCACAAGAATGGAAAAACAAACATCACAGGTACTCATCAGCAAATTGCTACTAATTGATCAACACTTATGTGTACATATGAGAAGTAACATTTACCAAGAGTTGGGCATGTGGGAGAGGGGAGGAGGGATTGGTAAATTCATACCTAGTGGGTGCAGTGTGCACTGTCTGGGGGATGGGCATGTTTGTAGCTCTGACTCAGGTGGTGCAAAGGCAATTTATGTAACCAAAGTGTTTGTACCCCTGTAATATTCTGAAATAAAAAAAATCAAAGAAAAATATTACAGAAAACAGAATAAAAGGCATATGAAATATGGTAAAAAGATATAACATATGTGTAATTGGACTCCCAGGAGGAGAGGAGAAAAAGATAAAATGTGGGAGAGTAATATTTTCATAGATAATGACTTAGAATTTTCCACAAACTGGCAAGTAATATAAAGGCACAGATCGAAGAAGCTGAAAAACCAACAGGAGAGGCATTTTGAAGACTATATCTAGCACATAATAGTAAGACAGCAATTCCAAGACAAAGAGAAATAGCTTAAAAGCAGCCTGGAGTGGGTGTTGCAGAGTTGTGTTAATTTAAAGGATCAATAATGAGGCTAGCAGATGATTTCTCAACATGAAATCAAATGGAAAACAGAAGACAATGAAATTCTGTATTCAGAGTGCTGAAAAACAAATTCTGTCAACTTAAAATTCTATGTCCAGTGTAAATAGCCCTCAGATATTGCTAAGTTTGAAAATATGTATCCCTGTAAAATTCATATGTTGGAACTTAAGACCCAGTGTGATTGTTTTAAGAGAGTGGTTAAATTGCCATAGATGATCAGATCATGAGGGCTCTTCCTTCATGAGTTGGATTAGTACCCTTACAAAAGGGCTCTGGAGAACTATATAGGCCCATTTTTTGCTCTTCCATGCCACTCCTTGTGTGGACACATGGTCACATGGTTTGCCCCTTCTCCCATATGAGGACATAGCATCAAGGTATCATCTTGCAAGTAGAGAAAGGCCCTGACCAGGTACTGAATCTGCTAGTGTCTTTATCTTGGACTTCCCAGGCTCTTGAACTATGAGAGATAAATTTCTATACTTTATAAATTGTCTAGTCTCAGGTATTTTTCCATAGCAGTACATATGAACAAAGGCAGAAATTGGTAGAGAAGTGGGTTGTTGCTCTAAAAAATTACCTGAAAATGTACAAAGGACTTTGGAACCGGTAGTGGGGCAAGGCTGGAAGGGGTTGGAGGTGCATGATAGAAACAGCCTAGATTGTTGTGAAGGTAGCATGCAGGGAAATTCTGGTGAAAGCCTGGAAAAGAGAAGAGCTGCAGAGACAGTCTCAGTCTCTTTGGAGATTGCCTAAGTGGTCGTGATCAGGACGCTGGTAGAAATATGGACAATAAGGGTCAAACTGATGAGGAGTCAGATTGAAATGAGGCATGTCTCATTAGAAACTGAAGGCAAGGACATCCTTGTTACAAAATGGCAAATAACTTGGCTAGACTCTGTATTTTGTGGAAGGTAGAATTTAAGAGCATTGAAACAGGATATTTGGTAGAAGAAATCTCTAAGCGAAGTGTTGAGGGTGCTACATGGTTTATCTTGACTGCTTATAGTAAATTGTTAGAAGAGAGATTGAATCAAAGATAGAATTTATTATATAATTATAAATTTAATTTCAAACAGAACTTGAAGACTTGAAAAATTCTCAGCCTGGCCAATATGTAAAGACTAAAAAGGTATGTTTAGGAGACAATACCAAGGGTAAGTCCAAGCAAGTGTTTGGTGAGGAGATTAGTATGGACAGAAGGAAGCCAGATGCTATCCATCAAGACAATGGAAGCATGACTGTAAAGGTATTTCGGAAGTCTTTGAGACTGCCACACCTATCACGGGCCCAGAGTGCCAGGGCCCTGAGGGCAATGTAGGGTACTTGTGAGATCTGCCTAGCACCACCTCCAGTCTCTGCTGTCTGCATTCTGGCCACCCCAGATGCTGCTCAAATGAATTCAGGTGCGACTTGGGCTGCCACTCCAGAGGATGTAAGTGGTAAACTTTGGCAGTGCCTGCATGGTGCCAATTCTGCAGGTGTGCAGAGAGTACGAGCTATGAAGGCATGGCTACTTCCACCTAGATGTCAAAGGATGCCTGAACAAGCCTTGGGGCCCAGGCAGAGAACTGCAATGGGAGCAGAGCTGCCACAGACAGCCTGTATTAGGGCAAAGCATATTGGAGCCATGGGAGCAAGGCTTCTCTGAGACCTCAGATCTGTAAAGCCACCGGCATGCAACCCCAGCCTGGGAGGGCTTCATGTACCTGACGGCAACCCCTGAGAATAGCTGTGAGTGCTTCCCCCAGCGTAGCCATGGGGGCTGGGCAGCCCAGGGCCTTAGGGGGCTAATCCCTACCCTAGTGTGTGGAAGTTGAGACTTAACATCAAAATATATTATTCTGGAACCTTAAGATTTAATGTTTGCCCTGTTGGGTTTTGGATTTGGTCAAGATCTATTACGCCTTTCTTCCTTCCTATTTCTCCCTCATGAAATGGAAATGTCTATCCTATGCCTGTCCAGCCAATCTATTTTGGGATTATAACTTGTTTGATTTCATAGGATTATAGTTGGAGGGTATTTGTCTCAGAATGAATTGTACCTTGAATCTTACCTTTATCAGATTTAGATGAGATTTAGAAGAAACTTTGGAGTTAGACTTTAAAGTTGATGCTAGAACAAGTTAGATGCTGGAAAAACTAAAGATTTAGGGGTTATTGGGATGAAGTGAATGTATTTTGCATGTGAGGACAGGAATTTTAGGGGGCTGGAGATAGTATGCTATAGTTTCAATATGTGTCTCCCCCTAAATTCATATGTTGAAACTAAGGCCCAGTGTGATAGTATTAAGTGGTGGGGGCTTTGTGGTGTGATTAAATCATGAGGGATCTGCCTTTATGAATAGGATTAATACCTTACAAAAGGCTTGAGAGAACTAGCTCTGCCCATTTTTTTTGCCTTCCACCTTCCACCATGTGCAGACATGGGGTTTGCCCTTTCTGCCCTGTGAGGATGCAGCGAACAGGCTCTAGTCTGGAAGCAGACAGTGATCCTTTACCAGACACTGAATCCGTGGGGCTCCAAACCTGTGAGAAATAAATTCCTGTGTCTTATAAATTATCCCATTTTTGACCTTTTGTTATAGTAGCAAACATGGACAAAGACAAAATGAAGTAAAAATAAAGATATTCTCAAATACATACACACAGAGACACACACACACAGAGAGAGAGAGAGAGAGAGAGAAAGAGAGAGAGAGAGAGAGAGAGAGAGAGAGAGAGAGAGAGAGAGAGAGAGACGAGAGACTGTCTGACTGTCAGGCCCACACTAAACAAAATGTTAAGGCAAGTGTTTCAAGCAGAAGGAAAACATAATCCCAGATAGGAGCACAAGAATGCACAAAGAAATAAGAAGCAATGGCACGGTTAAAGATGTAGATACAATTAGATGAAAGCTAAATGTTTAAAAATAGTAATAATATAGTATGGTGGCTAAAAATATACAGAATTCAAATAATTAAAATAAATATATTTGAGAAGGTGATTAAATATAGGTATGGTGTTCTAACACCCTTTCTTTGCCTAATAAAAGATAAAAGTCCTGATTTATATTGGACTTTATTTAGCCAGGGATTCACGATGGATTTTCTGAGATAACAAGCTAATAATAAGCTAATGAGAGGAATAGTGAGTAATAATGATAATTCCTAAGAAAGGAAGAAAGGAGAGAAGAAATAAGATAGGAAGATGAGACACATAGAAACCAATCAAGAAAATGGTAGATTTAAACACAACAAAAACATGATAGTCAGTGTAAGAAAATGGAATAATCCAATTAAATGACAGATTATTAGGCTAATCAAAAAATTTTTGAAAACAAACACCACATGTACTCTTTAATAAATTGGGACTAACCAGTGGGCACACATGCACAGAGGGAAGTAAAAGTCATTGGAAATCAGGCAGGGTCTAGGGGAGAGGGGGACGAGCAAAAACCCCCTAATGGGTACAGTGAACACTGCTCAGGTGATGGGCACACTTATAGCCCTGACTCAAGTTATGTAACAAAAACATTTGTATCCTCTCAATATTTTGAAATAAAAATAAGTAAATAAGAACCCATAAAATATAAGAGACAAATGAGAATGCACAGAATCTAAAAATGAATAAATGTAATAAGATAGAGCATGCAAACAGTGAAAATGGAGATAGGGTAGTAATATTAATATCAAAGTAGGATTTAAAACAAAGATCATGGATAAACAAGAGCATGTAATAACTATGAAAGTTTCAATTCACCATAAAATTATACAAACTTTAAACTTTTAGGCTCCTAAGAATTTACCCTCTCCATTAATTTCTAAAGACTGCTGTAATGAAGTGAGTGGCTTAAAAGAACAGAAATTTGTTCTCTGACAGTTCTGGATGGTAGAAGTCTAAAATGGAGAGGTCAGCAGGCCATGCACCCTCTGAAACTTGGGGTAGAATCCTCCTTTGCCTCTTCCCAGCATCTGGTTGTGGCTGTCCATCCTTGGGGTTCCTTGAGTTACAACTGCATCCTTCTAATTTCTAATGACACTGTTGCATGGCATTCTCCTCCAGGAATCCCTGTTTTCTTATAAGGACAATTATATTGGATTAGGAAGTACCCTAAGCCAGTATGATCTCATCTTAACTTGATTACATCAGCCAAGACCCTATTTCCAAATAAGGTCACATTCACAGGTCAGGATTTCAACATTTCCTTCTGGGAAACACAAATCAATCTACAAGAGCTTCAAGATACATAAAGCAAATATTGGTAGAACTAAAACAAAAATAAAAACAGGCATGGTCAATCTGAGAGATTACATACTTCTCTGTTACTGATAAGAATAAGAAAATAAAAAAATCATCAAAAATATTGATTAAAATAAGGATAAAATCATGCAATCAACAACAAAAATGTGTGTGTGTGTATTTTTTTAGAGGCAGTGTCTCACTCTGTTGCCCAGGCTGGAGTGCAGTTCCTAAATGGAATGAATAAGCAAAAAAGGATGAATAGCATAAACTCTACCATGAGAAATGAAAATCATAATTACAGAATCTACAAACACTTTAAAAAGATCATAAGAGGGCACTATCAATTATTTTTGACAAATAATTGTTAAAATTAGGCTAAAATAAATTTCTGGAGAATATAATTTAGCCAAACCTGACAAAAAGAGGCATAAATAATCTGAATAGTCCTATATCTGTTAAAGAAATTAAATGTTCACACTAAATGACACAATAATAACTTCAGGCTGATATACTCTGACCAATGAAATCTAACAAATGCTTATGAAAGAAATAACACAAATCTTAAACTGTCTACCTAACAGAATCAGAGGGAATCCTTCCCAACTCATTTTATGAGATCAGCATAACTTGATATCAAAATGTGACAAGGAATTTGTGAAGAAGGATAATCTCTCTGAGGAAAAAAATTCCCAAATGCTTATTATTAAATGAAATCCAAAGTTATATACGAGCAAATGTGCTATTTTAGCTAACTTGGGTTTTTTATTCCAGAAATTGACATTTGAAAATTAATCATATAATTTACCACACTAATAGAATAAAAGAAATAAATCATATAATCATCTCAATTGATAAAGGTAAAAGATTGGTTAAGATAGAGATAAGAGTTAATTAGCAAATTATAAAACAGTGTGTGCGTGTGCACATGTACACACACGCATACCTCATCCATCAATTCTTGATTTAACATGTGAATTTTCAAAGTCTTAATGGAAAGAAGGTTTAGATTCTAAGACTCATTGGGATGACTTTGGAAATGGTGATGTCAAAGATGGAGTAGAAAAGATAATTCACTTGCCAGAACAAAGCAGATGTTGGGGATATATTTAGTTAAACTTCTGGGTAAAAATGCTACTTCTCGTAGGATTAAAATGAAAATTCCGAGTGAGGCCTTGCCAGTTTCCTCAGATGGAGCCCAGGAAAGTGACCAAATCTGGGACAGAAATGGCTAAAGAAGTGTCTATGCAGACAGCCCTGAAAGAGTTTTGGAGTTCAATCTAGCACTTTCTGGCCAAGAAAAGCATCCCTCTGCACCAGCAGTAACATGGTCAGGCCGGGGTTCCTGAGGCTGGGGTGATGAGGCCACAGCCAAAACATCTACCCTCCAGGGAAGAGCAGCTGAGAGAGAGCTACGGGGGAGGAGCCTGGCGGGGGACACAGACACTGCGGTTACCCGTGTGAACCAACAGCCAGAATCAAGCACGAGGCGTTGAGTTTGAGTATTTGCAGCATGTTGTAGACAACCACCACCTGCATACCTTGCTCCTCACTCCACCCTAAATCATGATACACGCCAGACTTTGGAAGGCCAGATAGAACTCTGAGTGATGTGGTGGGTAGTCCTGAGTTGAGTATTATGTTTTTAACCCCCAGCTTCTAATATGTCATGTCTAATTAGAGAAAAAGAAATAAAGATACACCTGCACACACCTAAGTGTGTGAACCGCCCAAAGAGCATTCTGGGGACCAAAGATGCAGGGATGGTAAAGGGCCAGGCTGAACTCACTGCGGAACTGCAATCTGCAGACTTGACTAGAGACGTGACCCAGGCCAAGGATGGCCAGGGGCGAGGAGTGGGGATGCAGTTTGGGAGCAGAGAAGGGCTACAGCCTGGGGCCTTGGAGGTTGGATCCTGGTGCTGCTAGCACTGGGTAACATGGACAGTGAGACCTAGCCCACTCTCACTCAAGGGAAAGATGTAGAGGGTTTGTGTCATTTGACTTTTAAAATGTGTTTTTCATTAGCCCGACAAATAGAAATTGTCCAGTGGTCTGCCCAGCATTTAGTTCAGCCCGCACAGAACACTGCTGCCGTCCTGGGGCTCAGGTGTGCCCATCACCACCCTCCACAAGCCTTTGCCTCTCGGCCCAGTACCCAAAGGGTCTCTCACTAACCCTGGATCTTAGCAGGTTTCACGTTAGGGATGCACCAAGTTGTCAAAAGGTGATCCCAGAAAATGAGTTTCATTAGGAGAAACAAGGTCATGTGCTTAACTCCTCATCTACACTCTGCTTTGCTTGGTGACCTTGGACGATGCCAACTGACTTCTCCAAATCTGATCTACAAAATGGGCACATGGTCCCCGAACTACTGATACTGGGATAGTCTACTGGGACCTCAAAAGTAGTTTAGCTCCTCTTTGTATGTCATTAATTATCAAAATATGGAAGTCAGTATTTGTCATCCTAAAATAGGAACAGCCCATATGTTGGGATTTAAACATAGAATATAGTTTGCATGTCTCACTCCCCTTCCTGCCGAACCCATTCCCTCTGGGCTGACATATTTTTTTGTTTGCTCTGAACTTGGAAATAGAACGTTTGTGGCTCTGAGATTCCTCTTGTTTCCTTCTTTAATGGAAACAGTGTAACATTCACTTCTATTTTGGACAGAGACCTTCTGTTTTGAAAGTTTGGGGAAGAGAAAGGCCTGCGGCCCTTTGTCAATACAGCATATGTCATTGGGAAACAGAATTATTATAATTTTCTGGGAAAAAAAGGATATGCTTGTCTTTAACCTTTTAAGGTGCTATAGCTAAGGACAGATCGTGTTCTCAGGAAGTTCAGGGAGGATGGTTCTGTGCAAGAGGAAGTCAGTGGCGCAGAAAGAATCTAGGTGGAAGTTTTTCTTTATCAGGGGTCTGAGTGTGGAGGAGACTTGGCAGTTTCTGGGGGTGCAGAGGGCTCTCGGCAGAGTGCTCGCTGGGGAAGGCAGGCTGCAGAGCCCCGGGCTTCTGTGTCAAAGAGGACAGACTGCTGCAGACTCAGGGATGGGCAGAGGGCATCCACTACCAAAAATTATGGAATCTCCTTACAGGGTCACATAACCTGAAAGATAATTTGGCATGAAATCATGAGAGTAAGTAACATCCTAACTCATCGGGTGCTGGTTTCTCTGATTACCCTTGGGCAGAGCGCAGTGGAAAGAGCAAGGACTTGCTAGCCTGCGTCATAGCTGTGGGGTCGTGGGCACACCATCTCTCTTATGTAAACTTTATTTTCTTCCGTTTGTGTAATGCGAATAATGACTATTAATGGTAATTTGTTGTGCAGATTAAATGTGGGAAACACGTGGTACGTACATGGAAAGTATTAACAGGAAGCACAAAGTGGCTGTCTTTATTGTGGTTGTCTTTATTATACAGTGGCTATTTTTACTGTGAAAATAAGAGGCATCCTCGAAGGAAAACTCACACCACCAGTTCTGCATGTCATTCTTCATTGTCACTTTTTTTTGGAGATAGAGTCTCACTCTGTTGCCCAGGCTACAGTGCCATGGCGTCAGCCTAGCTCACAGCAACCTCGAACTCCTGGGCTCAAGCAATCCTCCTGCCTCAGCCTCCCAAGTAGCTGGGACTACAGGCATGCGCCACCATGCCCAGCTAATTTTTTCTATATATTTTTAGTTGGCCAATTAATTTCTTTCTATTTTTAGTAGAGATAGGGTCTCGCTCTTGCTCAGGCTGGTCTTGAACTCCTGAGCTCAAACTATTCGCCTGCCTCAGCCTCCCAGAGTGCTAGGATTATAGGCATGAATCACCTAGCCCAGCCTTCATTGTCATTTTTGATCAATCTAAATAATGTAACTCTTCAATTCTCTTTTCATACCCATCTTTTTTTTCTTTTAATTAATCAACCAATCACTGCCTGGGAATTACAATCTATTTATTCTTTCTTCTAATAACATGTGCCTAGCTTGCTAAATATAGCTGTGTAATGTAGAGTCTTCACAAGCTATACTTAAGTGTAGGCTTTATTTCAGGGCACGCACATACACACATATAGCTATAAAAATTTCAATTATTTATTTAGACTTTTTTTTTGTTTGAGACAGAGTCTCACTTTGTCACTCAGGCTGAGTGTAGCAGTGTGATCATAGCTCACTGCAGCCTTGAACTCCTGGGCTCGGATTATCCTCCTGCCTCGGCCTCCCAAGTACCTGGGACTACAGGCAGGCACCATCATGCCTGGCTAACTTTTTAAAAATTTTTTTGTAGAGATGGGGTCCTGCTATGTTGCCCAGACTGATCTTGAACTCCTGGTGTCAAGTGATCGTCCTGCCTCAATCTCCCGAAGTGCTAGGATTATAGACCTGAACCACTACTCCCAGCCATTTGCTTAGGTTTTAATTCAACTTCTCTAATTTTGAAAATGGGGAAAATAAGGCATTGGGAGTTGAAACACAGAGTCAGAGGACCTCAGGTTTTGAAATGGCCTCAAGAGACACAGTTATCTGACTATAGATTGCATTTCTCCTCCAACATCCCTGATGAGATTATTTCTTTACTGTGTTCATGCATCTCTATAAAACCAACTACTGAAGAAGCCAGCCCACTGTCTACAGAGCTCAGAAGGTCCAGTAGTCTCCTCGTCAGTGAATGAATGGAAACCCGGCCCCTGGAAGCTTTCAGTGCCATTCCTGCTCTGGGCTCCACGAGGAACAAATCTGATCCTTCTCCTATACTCCGGTGGCTCTGTGATCTCTTGATAGCATTGTTCTTTGCTGGGCCTTTCCTTTGCCAGGACCTTTCACTGCCATCTTCCTCATCCTGGGCTGATGCTCCCAGCTGGTCCACCATGTGGGGAACAGAAGTAGACGTTGGGGATTTAGCATCAGATCAACCTATGAACTCAGGTTTCTGATTTGTGAAATGGGGACCTGAGTCCCACCTCACAGACATGGGGTGAGAAGACATAGCAAACTTGCCTATTTCTTTGCCTCATCTTCTTTCTGAACTCACATGATTTAACCAGAAATGTATTTTTAACTGAATTATGGAGGGATGATTGGTGGAGGGCCAGGAGTTAGGTATTTCTCCATGGTTAAGAATAAAGGCCAATATTAAGAAATGAGTAAGAGAGAGAGAGAGAGAAATCTGTTATGGTGCATTCATATTGTTTTCAAAATCCGCTGCATGATTACATTGCCTCAAAGCCATATAATTAGAACTTATAATTCTTATTCCATTATAGTAGCTTTGAGCTTTAACAAATTTTAAATTTAAATAATATGTATATGGCATATTATGCATAAGTAAGGAAAAAGATGAAAACACAATAAAGCCTCGATTTAAGTAGGGGCTGTAAGAAATCCTTTTAAGTGATCCCCCTTTCTCCCACCCCTGGCTGCAAGGTAAAAGGGAGATCTCACACTTGCAGATACTCTTATTGCTTGGATATGTGTTTCCTGTTCTCTGAAAGTCACAAAAAATAAGCTGTTAGAAAATGATTTGAATATTTTAATTTTTTAAACAAACTTTGTTGAGGAGCTAACAAGTACCAAATACAACAACGATGACTGTGTTGGATTTTTTTCTTTCTTTTGTGATACTAATGCCATCCAATGTGTGAGAATGACAGGTCTTCAAAGCTGCAGGGAGGGCTGTCGACAGGTCACACCTGCCTTCCACTTGGCCTGTAACCTGAGTCCTTGTCTGGGTCAAAGACTCCTGCCCTCACGGGCATGGTCCAGGGTCATCAAGCCCCATTGTATTGAAGCCTGAGATTGTGTCTGTTTAAAGTGTGTGATCTCAGGTGCAGGGACTCTCAATGAGGCCATAGGGTTTAGAGGCAAAGAAGTTTCTGGTATCTGGTGAAGGTGGAAGTTACAGACCTTATCAGGACTTCCAAGTGGACATGAGTGATGCTAGGATTTGGGTCCTACCACAGGACAAAGGAAAACGCAGAGCAGAGCAATTGAACATCAAGCCAGGCACTGGGCAGAAAGTCTGTTACTGGCTGCAGGTGCGCAGCGGGGCTCCCCTGGAGGCCACTCCTGCTGCAGCTGGGAGTCCGTGGACTCCACTCTCGCAGGGCCACCACTGACCTCGCCCACGGCTGGAAGAGGAGTCTGGCTATACAGCGGGGCAGGCTTCGTGGGCTCTGGGACTTGATGCTGGACTTCGCCTTACAGCTAGCAGAGCCTGGGCCAGCTGAGGTAGACGGATTCTTCCTGAGCACCCAGGTCCTGGGCCAGGGGACTGGAACACGTGGGACAACTTTTGCTTAAAGATAAGGGGAGGTCTTCGCACATCACCCTGATCTGCTCTCCTCTAACCCCATGGTCCTTCTGCTCAGATAAGACGCTCACAACAGGGTGCCAAAGATTAATTATTTAGTGTCAGTGGAGTGTGGTATTTTTGATGATAAAGAGTTTCACGTAACTGATAAGTATTATTATAATTAGCGAGCTAAGCAGATACATTTATCCTGCAACTACTAATTAGGCAGGGAAGTAAATTAATTTTTCCCTATCCGTGCTCATTTTGTTTGTTGGTTATTTTTATATCAAGTACAGGGAGAGAGACTTATCTGTTTCAGTATGGATTATATATGCTGCCCTCCTCTGTCCAACCAATTTAGATAAAAGTGGATCCGCCCTAGAGGAATTTCATTTGGGGGAGCGTGGTAGGAGGAGGAGATAAGGCCTCCTTGTCTAAGTGAGTTATAAATAGCGGGCAAATAAATAGAAAGTCCCAGCTGCTGTTGGGGAAAAAAATGTGGTTTTTTTTCCTCATGTTACTGTATAATTAGCTTGAGTCACTGTCCCCTTGGCTGGGCGTGCATGAGGCAGAAAAGGAGGGGATACAGAGATGACAACGGGTAGGCTTCTAGCCAGAAGGAAGGCAGCCAGGCCTGCGGCTGAGGAAGGTGCTGTTCTCCACTGAGTTTCCCAGAGGCAGGGAGCTCACAACGAACCATGCACAAACAGCTTGTTTGCTGAGCCAGGAGGAAACAAACATCATTGTCCAACGTGTTCCTTGGACGAGATGTTGTGGTTGCAGGTGCCAGACATGTGCTGCCTGCCTGCATTTCGCTGTGTTGCCTCTTTGAGGCTGCATCCTGCAGGAGGTTTATTTGCCAATCCGTGGTCTTCTCGTCACTTTTCCCTGATGCATGTACCTTCCAGGGAGTGCTCACTGAGTCCTTGGTGGGATCCACGCTGGCAGTCTCCGAGGCAACTTCATTTCTTATCTGGCCTGCGGTCACATTCCCAGAGAAAGGCAGAGCCTCTCCAAGTCTGGCTCTGTCTGAGCAGAACCAGCTCTGCTCCGTGGTGTTGCTAGAGAGGGGTGTTGCTCCCGGGCTACTGGGAAAGCACTCTCCTGCTCTGCACCATCCTCCCTGTCTGCCACTCCACGTCCCCACTCCACACACACAGCAACACTCGTGCACAAACAGCCCAGCGCCTGGAACCAGCAGAAGCCCCACTGGACTGTGTCAAGCCTGCTTCCTGGACACCCCCCTACCCATTTCTGCTTTAGCACCGTTTTGCCATGCTGGGGCACTGAGCCACTCCCAGACAGTACCCAGACTAAGGTGGGATGAGAGAGGCACCTAGTGTACAAAATTTAAGGAGGTTCTCATTCTCAGGTGCTGATCTTGCACTTGTATGTCCCTGATTGTGAGGGCCGCCTTAAACCGTGTGTTCTGGTTGTCTGACTTGCCTTACCCCATTCCCCTGTCTGCTCCAGGGCTTCCCAGGCTTAACTCGCTAAAGGAGGTATGGTAGGCCAGAGAATGGCCCCCAAAGATGTCCAGGTCCTAATCCCAAAAACCTGTAAATGTGTTACCTTACATGGCAAAGGGGGTTTTGTAGATATTGATCAGGTTATGGATTTTGAGATGGAGAAATTCGTTGGATTATCTGCGTGGGCCCTAAATGTAATCATGAGTGTTCTTACAAGAGGGAGGCAGAGGAGCATTTGACGACACGAACACAGGAGAAGAGGCACTGTCATGACTTGCGCAGGACGTGCAGACTTTGTGGCTTGGAAGACAGAGAGAGCCTCCGGCCCAGGGAAGTGGGTGGCCTCCGGGAGCTGCCAAAGGCAGGGTGTGGATTCTCCCCCGGAGCCTCTGGAGAGAGTGTGGCCTTGCTGACCCTTTGATTTTGGCCCACTGAAACCCATTCTGGGAACCAGAGCTTTAAGAGAACAAATATGTATTTCTTAAGCCACCCCCTTTGTGGTCTGTTATTCCAGCAGCCACAGGAAGTAAATACAGGGGCCCAGCTCCCCCTTACGCCTGCTGGCCCCATCCCACCTGGGTGCTTGTCATCAGGCACCAAGTGCTGGGAATAGGATAGAAGGTCACAGACCACTGAGCCGCACACAGCAGAGCACAGTTCTTGGCTTCCTCTCAGACACTGACTTCCAAATCTGTAGTCTGCTGCCAGAGATTCGGCCTTTGCAACTCCAAAGCTCAGGACAGACGCAGGTGGTGGAGGAGGAGTGCCTGGGGCAGGGGCCAAGGGGGCGGGCTGGGTAAATATCACAACATGCTTTATCTCCACAAGAGCAGTACACAAGACATTTTGTGCACTAAGATGTTTACATAATCAAGCCAGCCCAGTTTCATCTTCAATATGCAAATGAGTAAACACAGTATGAGAGGGTTAATTTATTTTTTCTAGTCTTATAGTTAATAAATAGCATAACAGGAATTTTCTTTTCTCCTAATGCTGATTTTCTCCTTCAAAACAGGAATTTAGAGCTGCCTCCTGGAGCTTGAAGGATGTGGAATTTAACATCTGCCACCTACAATGAGCCCTGGACAGCCACCTGCAGGGCAGCCTCGTTTGCATTGCCCCACCCACCGTTAGTTACTGGCTGGGTGAAGTCAAACCTTTGCCAAGGCCCAGGAGGTCCTCTGTGATGTAGCCCTGGCCCCTGGCCTCACTGGGCACCGCTGCTCTCTCATAATCATCATGCTACTCCCTCCCCCCCAACCCCCTGCACTAGCCCTTGTCACTTTGAGGCTCATGCACGCCCGTCTCCCCTAGTTCTGATAGGCACACACACTTTCCTCATCTATTCTGCAAGCATTGAATCAAAAGTGCCCTCCTTGACTAAGCTTCTTCTCTAACCCTTTGGGAAGAGTGGGGATGCCCATTTTGATCTTCCAGAAGCCTGTCTCACTGCTCTGTGATTATTCCCTTTCCTTCATCCCACAACAGACAGAATATGTTGAAAAGATATTAATTCTGTATCTTTCCCCTAAGCGACTGTCACTGTGCCCAGTGTATAAAGGTCACTCAATAAATGTTTGTTCAATGAGTGAATGAATTAACATAATATAAATATTATAACATAAATACAATAAATTAGAATGTTATTATTGATAGAAAATAATTCTGGTATCTCCAAACAGCACCACCTAAGACTTGCCCCAGGGTGAGATAAAGCCTAAGACAATACTTTGGAGGATGAATTCCATCCTGACCCTTTGGAAATGGGGTGATGGAGGGCTGTGTGATTTTCTTTTCTTTTTAGTTTTTACATTTCATTTCAGTAACTACACTCCATCTCACCCACAGTGGAGCTGTATGTCTGGTAGAGCACATCAGCGTAGAATGAGTGTGCCTGCGAGATTATGCTGGGAATTGAAGATGAACATCAATTTACTTGGGCTTGAAAATAAAAGTTTCATGGTGAGAAAAATCAGTAATGTGAATCTTTCCCTGAACTCAGAGGTAGACAAATGGATGAATCTAAGTAGTGATACTTTAAAAACATTCAACAGTTTTGGGGAAAGCAGAAGAAGAATTTTGACCAGTACCTGGTGGAGGCAGGGGCAGGGAGAGGTGAAGTCTGAACAAGGAAACACAATTTGCAAAGCTCCTTTTTCTTTCCTTCTTCTACTATTTTTCTCACTTTTACCAAGAGCTTGACCTAAGGTGTACCTGGTTCAGGAAACTCATATTCTAAGAGTCTTGTTCCTTCCACCTTTTATCTTAGTGATTATATATGTTAGTCCAAAAATTCTGCAATTGTAAAAGCTAGGAATTCTTGGAGGGTGTGAGTTTAGGGGATAATGGCAAATGACTGAGGAATAGGTTTCAATCCTTGATCATGGAAACACAAGCCCTACAGAGTGTGCTTGCCTTAAAGATAAGTCAATAATACCACAAGGAGCAGTTTCTGTATCCTGGATTAGTGGAAATAAAAAATGTGTGTAAATCTGTATCCTGGATTAGTGGAAATAAAAAATGTGTGTAAATCAGATAGAAGAGGGGGAGAACATGACTTCTGGGATCAGAGGGGCACTGCACTCACATCTCTGATCTGTCATTTACTCACAGAGGGGACACCCCAGTGGAATCACAACCATTAAGTCCCCCTTTCCCTATAATCACTTGTCTGCTAGTTCATATGCAGAATTACTATTGTGTAGTATGTTAACAGTTTATTATATGCTTTATTATTTTAATGTTATGACATCACCCTCTTTGACCATTTCCCTGGAAGCTAATTGTAAATTTATCTAGATTAATTTATAGATTTGCTACAAATAGCTACATTCTGTCACACCATTTCCTAAGGTTAAATTATAGATTTGCTTTCCCATATACTTTCTTTGGGTTCCAGGACATCAGAAGACAGCATCGAGTTGTGCTTGTAGGTAACCATCATTGCTTCTCAAATCTTTGCTGGGTCCGTCCATCATAAAGCCATAGTCATAATGTGTGTATGTGTACACACACATGTGTGCATATATGTATATGCATGTATGTAAATTCATATATGTATATGACTGTATGTTTATGCATAGAGATCATATAAATGGCTTTTAGGTTGATGTTGGCCCCTAAGCAGTGATCATGTACATCCATGACCTATAACTTTTCTGGAAGTCTTGAGAATTTTGAAATAGTTGTATACAAAAAGCTGTCATTTTTGGCACTGGAATGTGCTTTTTCCAGAATCTTCTGTTGCAAAGAGCAGAAATGTGCTCAGAGTAGCTTAAGGAAACAGGAGGTTGATTGTAAGAGGCGTGCATCTTGGAAAGTGCAGCTGGGTCTTATAGGATTGTCAACCATTTAGGCTGACTTGATTTTCTATCACAAGCTCTCGCTGTTCCTGGGACCATGTGGCCTCATGTCCCAGTGCAAACTGGCTTCTTCTGTAAGGCTTATAGTTTCTTCTATGGTTTCTGTGTTTTTGACCCCACATCTTTGGTTTTTTGTGTGATATGATTTCAACCCTGACACCACCTCTGGTCCCAACTCCACATATTTTGCAGAGTAGCAGTCCAGCATGGTTTTGGTTTCAAAGAACAAAACATAATTAAAAAAAAAAAAGGAGACAGTTTTTTTCAAGTTGGTCTAGGTCCTATCTGCTATGGACCAGGATAAGTTCAAGGTGAGGATGGTAGCATATTTTCTGTGAGAGTATAGAAAGCCCAAATGCATGGTCCAACCTTTTGAAAAATTGGAAAGTTTGGAGAAGGACTTTTAAAAGTGTTCTGAATCTTTGATCCATAAATTCTACTGTCTAGACTGTAGAATAAGAACATTATACTGAGTTCAGAAACAAACAGCCATAAAAATATTCAGTGAAGCATTGATAAAAGTACAAAGGAATAAGTTCTAAATTTTCATCAATAAAGACCAATTAAGTGACCACTAAATGCAATCTGCTTCTGATGTATTTTTATATATCATAATTTTATTTTTTGATACATAATAGGGATATGTATTTTAGGGAACGTGATAATTTAATACATACATATAATTTATAAAAATCAAATCAATGCAGTTGGAATATCTATCCCCTTAAATATTTGTATTTTCTTTATGCTAGAAACATTTGAGTTATTCTCTTCTAGCTATTTTGAAATATATTATACAATAGATTATTGTGTGATGTGTTATTTCACCATTAAATGCTAAAATATGGAGACCATGTCTTCAGTTAGCTAAAAAAACAAGATGCAAAACTGTATGTACAATAAATCTAAGATATACTTAACAGTAAGCATAAATTTAAAAATTTATTATAGCAAATTATTTGTACCTGATAACTTGGTATATGCATCTATGTTTTTTTTTTCATTTTTCCCCTAAATTTTCTATATGTTACAGATTTTGTATTAACAGTTTAAGTTATTTTATACTAAAAATGAACCCTAAGTCCTGTAACCCTCTGGCTTCCTCTTCCACTTTAGTTCCTGCATTAGGATTAGAAACAGGAACTGAGATGTGTGAACATAAGAGGCAGCAAACAGAATTACACTGATATGAGGTTCAAGAAGTAAACCACTGTACTCTAATTTGTGGCAAGAAAAATACTCCAAACAGAGCTTTAATTTTGCCAAATATCAATTAGCCTTAGGCCCTTTTAGACATGTTAACACTTTTTTTGTCAGCCAGAGATAAATGATGATTACTCAGTCTGCATGTTTCCAAACCCTCATTAAGTCTTCTATTGAAGTCCTCACAAATGACAGCATTTGAGAGATGCGTTCTGCTACACAATTAAAAGAAACCTTAGAAAATGTCATTGATCACTTTTTTCTTCTTGGGAAGAAAAAACTTAATTATAGCTATTGGAGCTCCATCAATATAGTCTAAAATAGCAACCAATCTGGCAGAAATTTTAAGCTGGTGTCTGAGAAAACCTAGTGATTATTTTGCATTATACTAATGTCCCCCTCTTCTTCTCCTGTCCTGCACACATTATCCTAAAAAGTGAGGCTTCTTCATGAAATGAATAAATTCCTCTACTTGCATTTGTTACCTGAATATCCCATTTGGAAACTGATGGCCAATAAAGTAAATTTTAATATAATTGGAAAGAAAGAAATGCCAACATAGCATTGTTACATGACAAGTAGTACTTTTTTCTTTTTCTGAAGCACACGTCATCTATGCAACTGCAATTTGCAAAGTTTTATTTTAATTAATCTATGTATTAATGGATTAATTCATGTTTTCATTCATTCGCTCAACAAATATTTGTAGAAAGTCCTAGAAGAGCTATGGAGAATACCTAGAAAATAATAAAATTATAGATGATCTATACGGAACACGCTTCAGACTGGTCCAGATAGTCCCCTAGGTGCTGAAGGTAAAACCATGTCCACATGCAGCTTACATTTCAGTGAGGGACATATAATAAAGAAGCATGTACATAATAATGAACATACCATATATGCATATTATATATGTTATATATGTATAAATATGACATATACATACATGGGTGTGGTATCTATGCATAATAAATCATAATATGTACGTATATAATTGACATAATATGTATATGTATGTGCATGCACACACTCATATATGTTATATATGTGTGTGAATGTGCTCCTATGGGACCACCCACCATGGAGACTGTGTATTCCTAGAATGGGTTTAAGAGTCACATATACTTGAATTTGAACCCTGGCTCTGTTATATACTGGCTTCATGAACTTAAACAAGTGACTTAACTGCTCTAAACCTCAGTTTCTTCATATGATAAAAGAAATATCTAGTCTAGGTCCACAGAAAGACCACATAAATATTGGCTATTATTGTATTATTATAATAGTATGGGAGGTCAATAATTGTGTGTGTATGTGTGTGTGTGGTGTAAGTCATGTATATGTTTATGTTTATATATCACACATAAATGTACACTTATACACATATACTATGCCATAAAAGCAAATAAAACAGGCTAAGAAGATAAAAGAGCATTGTAACTGCTATTTTAGCAAGGCTACTTCTCTGAAAAGCTGATATTTGAGCAGGTATCTAAATAAAGTGAGAATAGTAAGATATCCAAATAACTGAGGAAAGAAATTCTGAGTAAGTAGAATAGCAAGTGCAAATAGGTTCAGGTAGAAGAGGGTTAGGAACTGGAAAGAGTGTTTTATTTACATATGCTATTTGCTCTAATTTATTACCAGTATGGCAGACCTCACATTCCATGTTCTACCTGGGTAAAAAATGTTTGTGAAGGACCAGAAAATTTTCAAGAGAGAATTGCCCAGGAACACAAAACTGGTCCCAGACATGATTCTTCAAGAAAGAAGTGATGTATGGAGAAAAATAATGATTATTGACCTCTTCTTTCTGGTCCATCAAGAGAAGAGCTTAGAAGTTACCACTCCTTTCTAACAAGTAAAAATGCTGAACAAACTGAAACATTAATAACTCTTCTTAGATTCATCAGAGTAATGAGGTCACAAAGTAAACCACTGTCCTGAAAATTGGAGAGACCCACAGGTAGATACTTCATGACTTACTGGAGTAAAAACTACCTAGCCAAAATCTTAGGAACCAGTACCAGGAAAGGAAAACCTAAATTTTAATTTATGAATTTCTGGAGTCTCAGTATGGACAAACTTGAGAAATAAAAACTCAAAAGAGACAGTTAGTGACAGGCACCCACTCTTCTGGGCTTGTTACATCCAGGCGCTGTATTATGTTCTCAAAGTGAATATTAGAGAAAATTCTCCTCATGCTTCTGGCAGGAGGAGGGGAAAAGGAACAATTATAAAGTAGGCCAGAGCATTCTGTTCTACTTACAAAGGCCTGCCCTCACGAGAAACTACTTTTACCAGACCTTAACCTACTGAGGTTTTATCAGAATCTAACTGATCTGGGTTAAGAGAAACACCTAACACCAGCCTCATCTAGCCTTCTACCTGGGAAAAGACAAATACACAACTACAGCCCCCTTTAGCTATTCTGTTTCACCAAAGGACTGAAAAATCCAAAATCCAAAACAACTGAAAAGTACTTGTAACATTTATAGACAAGGGGTACAGACTCTAAAAGGCAAAGACCTAATTATAGGACTATAGAAAGCTTCATCTCCCCCTACACCATACCACCACATCACTTAAGACCTTTTTATCTCAGTTCCTTTTACCTAGTACATCATGCCCACCTTTCCATAGATAACTACAAGGCCTACTATAAGGCAAAAACAAAGTTTGAAAAGAAAAAACATGCATCAGTACCAGGTCCAGAGATGACAGGGATGTCATAAAGATCAGATGGTGTGTTTAAAACCTCTATAACTAATATGCTAAGGGCTCTAACAAAAAAGTAGACAATATACAAGAAGAGATAGGCAATGCAAACAGAGAGAGATGAAAATTCTAGAAAAGAATAATAAAAAAGAATGTTAGAGATCAAAAACACTGTGACAGAAATGAAAAATACCTTTGTTTGCTCATTAGTAATCTAGACACAGCTGAGGAAAGAATCTCTGAGGTTGACAAGATCTCAACAGAAATTTCCAAAATGAAAAACAGAGAAAAAAGACTAAAAAAATCAACAGAATATCAAAGAAGTGTGAGACAACAACAAAGGTGTAACATATGCATAAAACAATACTAGAAGGAGAATAAGAAAGAAAGCAAAGAAATATTGATGTGATAATAACTGAGAAATTTCTCAAAATAACATCAGACACCAAACCATAGATCCAAAAATCTGAGAGAACACTAAGCAGTATAAATACAAACAAACAAACAGACACCTAGACATTTAATAAAGACATTAACAGAAGCTTTTCAAAAGAAGATAGAATAATGGCCAATAAAAATATGAAAAATGGCTTAACATTACTAATCATCAGAGAAATGCAAATCAAAACTGCAATGAGGTATCACCTAAACCCAGTGATAATGTCTTTTATCAAAAAGTCTCAAAACACCAGATGCTGGCATGGATGCGGAGAGAAAGGAACACTTATACAGTGTCGGTAGGACTGCAAACTAGTGTATCCTCTGTGAAAAAGATCTTCATTTGAAGATCCCTCAAAGAACTAAAAGTAGACCTACCATTTGATCCAGCAATTCTGCTACTGGGTTTTTACCCAAAGGGAAAAAAAAGTCATTTTATCAAAAAGACACTTGCACCTGACTGTTTATTGCAGCACAATTCACAATCACAGAGATGTGGAACCAACCTAAGTGTCCATAAATTCATGAGTGGGTTAACAAAATGTGGTATATGTATACCATGGAGTACTACTTAGCCATACAAAATGAATTAATACCTTTTACAAGAATCTGGATGAAATTGGAGACCATTCTTCTAACTCAAGGATCACAAGAATGAAAAAACGAACACCACATGTACTCCCTATTAAATTGAAACTAACCAATCAGCACTCATGTGCACAGATAGAAGTAAAACTCAATGGAAATCATGCAGGTGAGGGGAGGAAGAAATGGGTGATATTATACCTAACATGTACAATGTACTCTACCTTGGTGATGGGCACATTTATAACTTTGACTCAAGCAGTACAAAAGCAATCCATGAAACCAAAATATTTGTATCCCCATAATATTCTGACATTTAAAAAAATATAATTATAGATTAAAAAACATAAAGAAAAAATCTTTAAATAAGCTGTGGAGAGGGATTTACCTATGGAGAAGTAAAGACAAAAATTACATTTGACATCTCCTCAGAAATCATGCAAGCAAGATTGTGGAGTGACATACTTAAAATGTAGAGAAAAAAGAGCCACTAGCCTAGAATTCTGTAACCTACAACATTATCTTTCAAAAGTGAATGAGAAATAAAAAATTTCACAAACAAATACAGAGAGAATTTGCTGACATTAAACCTCCCTTACAAGAAATATTGAAATATGTTTGGGAAATAAAAATAAAGTCCTGAGCCCCTCAATCAATTTAATGGACTCCCTGTTGGCCAAGATGACCCCAGAAATATATTAAAACTGAGTTCTTGGCCATGACAAGAAAGGAGGTAAGGCACACATTGTTATAACGCCTTCCCTCATTAACTGCCAATAGGCTTTCTTTCTTAAGGGCTAAACAGAACCAGCCTTTTGGAAAGACTTGATCCATCACTGATTTCAACCACCTAATGCTACTTCTCCCTTTTTGCAGTTTCAGCACAATAACTGAGCAACATTTCTTCTTGATAAGAGGCCATAGGCCGTAGAGTGGTTCTGACAAGTCAACAGAGAATGCACAGAGAGTTTTCATATTATATGCTTCCCCTTTTGACATCAGAGGGCCATAAACTCCCCCTTAGATCATGGGGTGGCTGCCATTTTCTGAACATAGATCCCTGAAGCTACATGAAGTGTAATTGCTCATGCATGTATTTCTCCTTTCATCACTATTTGTGACTCCTCCTATAGGCTATTAAATATGTATAATTGACCACCCTACTCAGCATAAATTCCTGTAAGTTTACCTCTCTCTTGAAATGTTGATTTTTGGTTTTGGACAGAGGCTCCATATTCCACCTGCAAGTTGTGGTATACTCTTATAAGCCTCCTATCTAAGTTTATAGATTTTGTGACTTTTTTGGTTGACAAGTTCTCCAAAAAGAAGGAAGATGGTGTGAGTCAGAAATTCATATATGCATAAAGAAAGGAAGAACATGGAAAAATGAGTAAAGGAAGTTACAAATAGATTTATTATCACTCTTAATTGATGTAACAGATAAATTTGTTCAAAATAATAATAGCAATAATGTATTAAATTATATATGCTGTATAATATCTATATCATCTATATCTGTACTTATGTATAAGTGAATAAATGACATCAATGATACAAGAATGGGAAAGAATAATTAAGAACATCTTGTTATTATGAGGTACTTGTACTACCTATGAAGCAACATAGTGTTATTTGAAAGTGGAATTGTATTAGTTGTAAATGTATATTACAAACTCAAGGACAACCACTAAAAAATCTAATTGATATGCAAAGAAAAGGAAAGAAAAAGGAATCATATAAAGCACTGAATAAAAACTGCAAAAGGTAGAAAAAGAGAAGACAAAAATAGGAACATAGAACAAAGAAACAAATAGAACACATAACAAATATGGTGGATATTAATCTATTTATATCAATAATTACCTTAAACATCAGTAGCTGAAGTACACCAATTAAAAGACAGAGATTGTTAGAGTGGATCAAAACTATAGATATAACTATATGCTGTCTACAAGAAACCAATATCAAATATAAAGACATACATAGATTAAAAGTAAAGGAATGATGGAAAATATACCAGGCTAATATCAATCAAAAGAAAGTGTTATTAGCCATATTATTTTCAGAAAGATCAGACTTCAGAGGAAGGAAAGTTATGAGGAATAGAGAAGGGCAATATATAATGATAAAGGAGTCAAATCTCCAGGAAGATATAGCAATCTTTAATGTATATGTCACAATATGTGAAAACACATGAATCACAAATAGATAGGCCTATAAGGAGAAATAGATGAGTCCACTCTTAAAGTTTCAGGTTTCCAATCTCTGCCATCAGAAATGGACAGACCTTGGCCGGGCACGGTGGCTCACGCCTGTAATCCTAGCTCTCTGGGAGGCCGTGGTGGGCGGATCGTTTGAGCTCAGGAGTTCGAGACCAGCCTGAGCAAGAGCGAGACCCCATCTCTACTATAAATAGAAAGAAATTAATTGGCCAACTAATATATATAGGAAAAATTAGCCGGGCATGGTGGCGCATGCCTGCAGTCCCAGCTACTTGGGAGGCTGAGGCAGCAGGATTGCTTGAGCCCAGGAGTTTGAGGTTGCTGTGAGCGAGGCTGACGCCACAGCACTCACTCTAACCTGGGCAACAAAGTGAGACTCTGTCTCAAAAAAAAAAAGAAATGGACAGACCTAACAGTCAGAAATTAGTAAGAAAACAGTTGAAATCAACAATACCTCCAATCAAGTGAATATAATTGACATCTTTAGACAACTTTATCCAATAACAGCAGAGTATACATTCTTCTCAAGCTCACACGAAACATTCACCAAGATAGATGGCATTCTGGACCATAAAACACACTTCAAAATTTAAAAGAATAGAATCACACAATGTCTGCTCTAAGACCACAATGAAATCAAAATAGAAATCATAACACAAAGATAGATATAAAATCCCCAAATTATTGGAAATTAAACCCCACACTTATAAATAATACATGAGTTGAAGAAATCTCAAGAGAAGTTTAAAAATATATTAAAGTAAATTTAAATGCAAACATACCTTATCAAAATTTGTGTAAGCCAACAAAATCAGTGCTTAGAGGGAAATTTATAACATTGAATGTGTATATTAGAAAAGAAGAAAAGTCTAAAATCAATCATCTAGGATTCCATAAAACCTAGAAAGAAAATAAGATGATAAGATGTCTTTGATAAGATGTCTGTTCAGATCTTTTGATCATTTCTTAATGAGGTGGTTTATTGTCTTATTGTTGAGTTTAAAGAGAGGGTTTGTATTTTGTATATTTGGATGACAATATTTTTAAGATGTGTCTTTCTCAAGTATAATAGTTTCTACCAGTCTGTAACTTGTTTTCTCATTCTCTTGACCTTGTCTCTCACAGGGAAGAAATTGTTAATTTTAATGAAATCCAGCTTAACAATTATTTCTTTCATGAATCACATCTTTTGTGTTATATCTAAAAAGTCATCACCATACCCAAGGCCATCTAGATTTTCTCCTATGTTATCTTCTAGGAGTTTTATAGTTTTGCATTTTCTAAATATGCTAGTGATCCACTTTAAGTTAATATTTGTGAAAGGTGTAAAGCCTTTGTCTAGATTTTTTGCATATGTTGTCCAGTTATTTCAGCATCATTTATTGGAAAAGTTATCTTTTCTCCATTGAATTACATTTGTTTCTTTGTCACAGATAAGTTGACCATATTTATGTGAGTCTTTGCCTGAGCTCTGTATTCTGTTCCATTGTATATGTGCCTACACTAAAATCTTATTTGCACTTCACCAATTAAAGCATTACCAGACACTTGTCCAAGGTACAAAGAAGCAGAGAACATTTTTCAAGAGGCTAAAGGCTCAGCTACAAAATGAAATAAACGAGCCAGATGAACAGAATTCCCAAGTAGCAGAAAATTCCCAGTGCTTAAGAACACCTGGGCCATTCCTGTTTCTCTAGACCGCCTTGTGCTAGCTTAAGTGCTCTTGGGAGTCTAATGGGACAGCCACCCGGGGTTTTCAGTGAGACCCCAAACTACTCACACCCTTTATGGATAGCCTATGTTGTGGTTTCTCGCAAATGGAGGAACTAATTGCAATTATTATTTTGAAAGAATATGTGTCTTGGTAACTCTTTTTATTTATGGAAGCCAGATTGCCTCACTGCAAGATTGACATGTCTATGAGTGGAGAAATGGGAGCGTTTCATAAAGTGCTTCAGCTTTTAAGCTGTTCTTGAAAAATACTGCTAGGCTTCTGTTGAAAGAGGCTTTAGTCCTGAATACCAGGTGGTCAATATCAGCACAAAGAGATGTGATAAAGAAGAGGATTTGCTGAAAGGTTAAGGAGAAGCAAGCCTCTTTGGAGTCCATGACATTCGTAATAACTTCCAGGATATTTCACATTATTGCAGAAGACTCACAAGTGCTTTTTAGATTTTAACCTATGCACGAGTCCTTATAAGTGGGAAAGACTTTTCAAGAACACTCCTAACATCAACATTTCATGTTTCTTTCAGTATTCGTTATTGGGACTTCCGGTATTCACTATTTTTATAAGCATTATTTCTGATATTCTGTATTTCCATTTTAGGGAATTTCTCTACTCAATATTTTATTAATTGATATTTCTCTTATTTGGGATTTCTAGTTCTGAAACTCAGTTTTTTAGGCTTTTTATTGTTGTTGTTGTTCGTAAGGTCTCTGTACTTTAGTATAACACTCAGGTAAAATGTACCTTCCCCTGGTGCCCTCCAAGTCACTAGTTTAGATAGAACAACTTTGCAGGAATACATCTTCTTAGAACTCATAGAAACATCAACAAACCAGAACAAGTGTGAGTGTCACTAACATTTTTAGTAGGTAGCATTGAAAAAATTATCAATAAGCTAATTATAACCTCAAACATGTTGCCTATGTTTACATGTGAAGGGTAAAATTCTCATTACATCTGTATTCTTCTTGTCTGAAGACATGTAATGGAAGAAAAGGTCAGATGTCCTGGGCACCAGCTCCTCTCAGCTTCCCAGTGAAACTCTTCTCTTTTACCAGAACAGCATATCTGCCTAAGGATTCCCTTATTCTAAATGCAGATCATCAAAGCCAAGGGGCCTTCCAGTAGTGTTGCCCATGTGAATGGTATAATATTAATACAATATATTGAGTTTATTGTTATTGTCATCTTTATTTTCATGATGGTATGATTCTGGTGTATAAGTAGTTATTCTTGCTCACTCTTTGACCTTGATTATGGATTAAAAGGCTGACTTGTGGTTCACTTAGAAGAGTTATGACTTCCTTAAACAGGAGGGTAGGGAGTTTTATATTCAGGCCAGACCACACAACCAAAATGAAAATTTCAGGACAATTGTGTCATTGTGTGGCTTACTTTCATCTCTCTTGACTTTATATTACTCTTTTAATGTAATGATATTTAGCAATACTTTTAGGAGAATCCAGACTGGTCTCTATTTAGGATTATAGGCTGTCTTGCTTAGCTCCTGTTCTATTTCTAGGAGACTAGGTACCAGTCTAATGGTTTGACCTATTCTCACCTGTCTATGACAAGTGAGTTTGCATTTTCTCTTTACAAGTGTGAAAAAATAAACAAATCACAATTCCAAATACATGTCACTTTGAAGAGATTTATCACTATTGACCAAATGGATATTTGTTTTTAAAGCACTGACTATCTAGGCATCAATCAGTCCGTAGTCACTGTTCAGAACACTGTCTGAGCTCCACACCCTCTCCTCTTGCCCTCGTGTATGTCCTGAGTCCTCCTGATTTAAAGAACACAGCCAAGGCAAGACAACCAGATGCTATTTTTTGCTGAGAGTATCACATGGGGAGTTGGAACCCCTGATCTAGAATGCCATGGACATTTCACTTTCTGCAGTCAATTATTAGTGTCTGCAAAACTCAGTGTTGACCCTCAGTGTGGCCCCAGCCACTTTTCCACTGATCAAAGTGTGTGTGTGTATATGTATATGTGTTTTAAAGGGAAGGAAGTGGGTTGATATACTTTGTTTATCAATGATAGTCAGGAAAACTGTCGGGGTTGAAGTAAGGTAGCAGCAGTTTTTCATTCAGGTCTGAGATGGACATTCACTCTGGTGGCACTATGAAAAATGATGTCTGTTTTGGGAGCTAATGCCTTCTTTGCTGTTCTTTATCTTTTACTGAATCATCTTTCCATTTTCTCTTTAGATTCCAATTTGAGGGGATGTAAAGACTTATTAATTTACAATTAAAAATGATAAGTTGTATGCATTGTTTAGATAAGTAGGGGTAAATTTTTTAAAAGGTATTAGTAAATCACTGGAACAATTGGGATGAATTGCCAAATTTTTTCCAAATTTGATTTGAATCCCAAAGTTGTTTTTTTTTTTTTTTTTTTGAGACAGAGTCTCACTCTGTTGCCTGGGCTAGAGTGCCATGGTGTCAGCCTAGTGCATAGCAACCTCAAACTCCTGGGCCCTAGCAATCCTCCTGCCTCAGCCTCCTAAGTAGCTGGGACTACCATGACTGGCTAATTTATATATATATATATATATATATATATATATATATATGTTTTATATATATATATGTTTTAATTGTTTAGCTAATTTCTTTCTATGTTTTTAGTAGACATGGGGTCTTGCTCTTGCTCAGGCTGATCTCAAACTCCTGAGCTCAAATGATCCCCCCGCCTCGGCCTCCCAGAGTGCTAGGATTATAGGTGTGAGCCACCATGCCTGGCCAGAATCCCAAAGTTTTTATAAGAAAACAATTACTATGATTTTTAAAAATTAACATCCCAATTATGGGAATGACTGTTTACTGGTTACTATGGCCAATATATCTCCTTCTGAAGTTTGAATGTATATGGAAGAGTGCTGTTATGTCTAGACAGGGCAGGGCTTTGACGTTTTAACTGTTGACGTTCTGAGCACTTTCAATTTAATAAATCCTACAATAAATCTCTGTCTTTTGTTTAAGTAATTTGGATTTGAATGATGTAGCCATGGGCTGGGAATTTCTTCCAATAACTTTTCGGAAAAGCCAGTGCCTCAAAATTGATATAGGATGTAGACTTCCCTTTGGAAAACAGAAAATTCCTGATGAGTAGATTTTTAAAGCACTAAAGAAGCTGTTCTTCCAAATGTGTTAAATTGATTGAGTGCTCTATTTCAAATCTTATCTAAATGGCCAAACAGAAGTAGTTTTTAGCAGTAGAGGTAATCTCTTGAGTGCTTAAAGCAATAGATCATTATATTTGAAGAGGTAGACTCTCCGTGTCAGTTTTTACCATATATTTTTCATTTGCTTAGACAAAATATGCTCTCTTAAGTATATAATTTCAAAATTACAAAGCCCATAAACTCTACTGTAAAATATAACATATAATTTATGTTGTCACTGAGATACGAAAAATGCACATTGAAACAATAATGAGAAACATTAATTACTAAGTATTCTTGTCTACTTGATAAACTTCATTGGGTGCTTCAAGTTTTTTTGTTGTTGTTGAAGGCTTTTGGCACAAATGACTTTGTCATAATTTTTTTCTTCATGCATGATATCAACTTTCCTATCTTTGGTGAGTTTACTCCCCTTTGTGTTATCTGTGGCAAAGAGACTTACTTTTTGACTTTATGCCCTTGGAAAAGTCATTTCTCTCATCATTTAGAAATCATGGCTGCCAACAATCTCCCCCACCCAACCTCTCTATTAATCTCTCAATGACAGAAGCCAGATAGTATGCATATGACAAGCCATGCAAACTCATTAGCAATATGTAAAATGAAAATTGCAACAATAATGAGATATCTCTTTAAACTCTATAGATTGGCAATGTTAGAAAGCTGGATGATACAAAGTGTTAAAAGAGATTAAAAACTCTGGGAGTAAGAACCTGGATTCCTGTGAATGGGAGAACACTGGATCTGACAATCAGGAGAACAAGCTGACATTGCCTGGTCAAGCGAAGTATACACATACCTCACGATCCAGCATTTACACTCCTGGTTTCACAAGCCATGGGATGCTTAATGTTTCTCATTACAATCCTTATTACAATAATTCCAGTATGACTGGGCATGCGGTGCCCAGATATTTGTCACACATTTTTCTGGGTGTTCTGTGAGGGTATTTCTGGATGAGATTAACATTTAAATTTGTTTACTGAGTAACACAGATTGCCCTCCATAACAGGTGGGCCTCATCTAATCAGCTGTAGGCATAAATAGAGCAAAAAAGATGACCCTCCTCCTAGTGAGAGAGAATTCTTCTTGGCTGACAGCCTTCATCCTGGAACATTGGTTTATTTCTGACTCAGGACTGGAACTGAAGCATCAGCTCTTCCTGTGTCTTGAGCCTGCTGCCTTTCAGACTGGAACTACACCATTGCTCTCCCAGCTCTCTGGGTCTTCAGCTTTCTGACTCCCCCTAAAGATCTTGGGACTTACTAGCCTCTAGAGTCATATGAGCCAACCCTTTATAATAAAATATGTCCCTCTCTCTCTATATATATACACACACACATATGTATATACATACACACACACATATACACACAAAAACTATTGGTTCTAGTTTATGGAGAACCTTTACTAATACACATGCCAAATACCAAAGCCATCATTTACCAGTTCATAAGAGGACACAGATAAAGGTATTTATTGTATTTGTGGAGGTAGAGACTGGCTAGGTCAAATATGGTGCAACTCATACCATGAGGGTTCTGCCACAGTTAAAAAATGAACCAAATATAGTAAAATTCATAGAAAATAGAGTACTGAATGAAAAAAAAAAACCTAGAATGAGATATATTGTGCAATATTATCAGTATAAATTGAAAATACAGGCATGTAAAACAACAGTATATATTTTACATGACAAATGCCTACTTTGCAAAGATACAGTTTTTCCATATAAACAGAAGGATATATAATTATAACAAATAATATACATACCAAAATTATATAGATATATATATACATGTATATACATAAAAATAAAATTTGCCTAATGTGGGAGAGGGAAATGGGAGCAGACTGTGAAAATAAGGAATGAATAAATAATTGAATTAATTAAACAAATAAGAGGGGAGCTTTGCATAGACCAGTGGAAATAATGCCAACGGCTGATTAGTATGATTATTGCAACCCTCTACACCTTAAGGAGGATGAAAAAAATCTGATATTATCTAATATTTAAGTAGATTACTTTAAATAAAACAACTAAAAGAAAAAGTCAAGCTTCCCAGGATCAGAGGTTGACAGATTCTTAGAGTTGGCAAGGTCTTCCCAGGCCATGAGTCCAGTGTGCCAGGTGATACTGAATCACACTCCCAGTCGCTCCTGGAAGTGGCTACTCA
This sequence comes from Mirza zaza, assembly GCA_008750895.1. NCBI lineage: Eukaryota > Metazoa > Chordata > Mammalia > Primates > Cheirogaleidae > Mirza > Mirza zaza. Next base: position 76,854 of record VSMD01105324.1, read on the forward strand.
ACCTGAGGCAGAGCACTTTGATGGCGAAGAACTGAGAGCCACATGCGATGGGAACAATTTTATCATTGGGTAGCTGTGTCTGCTAGAAAGATTTTGAAAATATGATTGAAAACATGTTTCCCCAAGGTTCCTGGCTGGTTCTAGGACTTGAGCCTCATAACTGCTTGGTTTCCATTTTCCTATTGTCCTTTACCTAATTGTGTTCTCCACATATCATCATATCAACACAGATGTGAAAAATTTTCTCTGTATTTAAATCTTCATTGTCATGATGCTATCTTAGAAACACTGTAATAAAGGATCTTCCCTCAACCTTTGGGAAGTTGATACAACATGAAACATGATACAACATGAAAACATATTTTTGTAGCTCACAAAATCCCTGTGAGACATAGAATTACCCTTAATTTCTTCCTAATTGGACAAGAATATAATGAAAACCCCATAGATGAATAGAATTCAATATCAACATTGAAATAGTTGTTAGATAAAATATGAAAAGTCCACTCTTAAATTTGCAATCATGATTTATTAATTATTTTCTATTCAGCATGGTCATGGTATCTAGTGGGTGGAAATGAAGATGGATGTTACTCAGAACTACTGAACAACATATGATATTTAATCAATTATGGATGTTGTTGCATTCCCTATCATTGGTGCCCATTCACTTAAAAATAAGAATGACACAACCTTGCTCTTAGAGTCAATTTAGATAAAAGAATATGCAACACTTAAAGACCAGAATACCAACCAAATAGCTCAAACACCATTAAAACAGGGGTACATGAGAGCAGGCGCAGTGACTCACGTCTATACTCCTAGCACTCTGGGAGGACGGGCGGGTAGATCACTCAAGATCAGGAGTTCGAGACCAGCCTAAGCAAGAGTGAGACCCCATATCTACTAAAAAAATAGAAGGAAATCAATTGACCAACTAAAAATATATAGAAAAAAATTAGCCGGGCATGATGGTGCATGCATGTAATCCTAGCTACTCGGGAGGCTGAGGCAGAAGAATCGCTTAAGCCCAGGAGTTTGAGGTTGCTGTGAGCTAGGCTGACGCCACGGCACTCTAGCACAGGCAACAGAGTGAGACTCTGTCTCAAAAACAAAACAAACAAACAAACAAACAAAAAACCAGGGCTACACAATGGTAACACAATGGGTGTTTTAAACCAATCCTCTCACTTAAAACGACTAAAAATGCTGGGAAAGCACAGAAAACTTTGATAGCGTCAAAGACCTAATATGATACTGAAGATTACTGGAGCAAGTCAGTGGCTGAAAATAGAAGCACAAAATGTAGAACAGGATGCTTTGCCTGCACATGTCTTCCCAGGATTCAGGAGGAAGGCAGCTGGGAGGTGATGTGAAGCAAGCATGCAGAATGCGGTGTGATGTTGAGCCACAGGCAAGACAGGGATCAGAGAGACCTCCCTGTCACTCACATACACACACACACACACACACACACACACACACACACACACACAGGCACACATATACCCCAGCCCCTGTCTGTGAATCCCTGAGAAACAGCCAGCCGAGAGGTCATCAGTCTTTGGATGACACTTGGGGTTGACAGGATTAGAGCTCAGATCTCACCAAAGTTAGAAGCCAAGGACAGTGCCATGTTCTGCAGAGGTTTTTAATTTTTTATTTATTTTTTCTCATGGACCACTTTGATGCCTTGGTGAAGCTTATAGACCACTTCTTAGGATAATTTTCTGTATGCATGCAAGGAGATATGTAGGGTTACAAAGAATACAATTCATACTTAAAAGCAGCTATCAAAATGTGTTTTAAATTAAAAATTATTTTTCATAGTATAAAATTCTTTGATTTTTGACAAATACATCCAGTCCAGTAACCACCTCCAAAACCAATATATAAAATAGTTCTATTGCCTCAAAAATTCCCCATCTCTTTGTCCTCAACCCCTCCTCCAACTTCTACTGATCTATTTTCTCCCCCAATAATTTTGTCTTTTCTTCAGCGTCCTCTTTTGAGTCAGTCTTCTTCCACCCAGCATCATGCACTTGAGATCTGCCCACATTGGTATATTAAAATCTATCAATATTCCATTCCTTTTCATTTCTGTGTAGTATTCCAGTGTATTGAGATATCATAGTTTATCTATTCACCCCTTGAAGGTCATTTTGGTTATATCCATACTTTTTTTGTGATTAGAAATAAAGATGCTATAAATAGTCAAGCACAGATTTTTTTGTGTGTGTGAACATCACTTTTCACTTCTCTTGGGTAAATAAGGATTTCTAGGACTACTTGTTCCATTCAAAACTCTAAGTTTTAGCATATTCTTGAAGAAATGCAGAACCATTTCTTTTAAATCCATAATGAATGCTACGAAGTACTGTTTTAAAAGGTGAAACTACTTTATTCCTTGGAGGATTTTTCTTTGTGTTTTGATCATTTGGAAGAGTGGTTTGTAAATTAGTGAAGTCACTGTTGGCTTATAGTGGCTCTTCTCATAATAATTTTATTAGCACTTTTTAAAAGTTTCTTGATCTTCAATATGAAGAATAAATAATTCCCTTATTTACCTGTTTATTCACCTTATAAGAGTCTCCCCATTACTTGAACAGTGTGACAACCTTGTGAGTGAGGTCTTACTGTGTTCTCTTTGGTCATCATGCCATGATCAAATAGGGGCCCATAGTCTTATCCAGGCTAAGGAGCTGACCACTCTGCCTTTAGGGCATTTCCTTGGAGCATTGGCTAGGATGAAGGCAGCCTAGTGTAGGGGGAAGATTCCAGACCCACATTAGAGAACTTGTACTAGTCCTACCTTTGTCACCAGTGAGCCATGTGAACTGGTTGAGCACTTGTCTCTGTGGGCATCAGTTTCAGAGCTCACACTAAGGCTCAGTGAATGAGGTATTCAGGGCACAAAACTCCAAGAGATGCGTACTTAATTTTACTTCAGGTGGGCCCTGTACCTACATGATTCTACGAGCAGTGCTCCCTCAAATTTGCATCCTGCATGGCTTACTTGCTCAACTAGAGTTCAGATTGTGCTCAGTTTTCTCATGTGTATAATAAAGATGTAGGCTCTATATTTCCTAGTATTAAAATTTTATGTCCCAACCTAAAGCTTTGGACAACATAGAACCAGTCAAAGTAAGACATAATTATTTAATTGGGTTGGGTCAATATAGCCAAGCTCCATAATTCAGACAAAAAATACCTTCTTTACCTGTAATAGGAGGTGGATTTGCATTGCTTTCTACTTCAGAAAGGCTATGTGAGTGCTGCTCAGTCACCCTATAATTTAATTATATCTACAGTCCTCCTCTCACTGGCTTCAGCACATTTTTAGGATGTTTAGCACAGGCCATTGCCTTCTCTTGCCCCATGATGCTATATTTCCTTGTGAAGTGTAAATTCTCAAAATACATGTGTTTGCTTATGTGTGCCTCTGTTGGTGGGGGAAGCAATGTTAAGAGGTACAATAACTGTGCCCATAGGAGTGATATTTATCTTATTTTAAATTTCAAATAACATAAAAGAAAGGTATTATTTTCAAAAAGTTAATTTGCAACATGATAGTATATTTGCTTTTATATTTGGCCATTCAATAACAAGCTCAAGTCTTAAAATTATGAAAATGGTAAAGTAATGATAAACATAAATGACATTTTGAGAAATTTGCAATCACTATAATGTGTATCTTCTGGTGAGATTATAGAAGTGGAATTTCTGGGTCCAAGGATAAATGTGCATATGTAATTTGCCTAGTTATTGCCAAATTTCCATCCAAAGAGATTTTATCCTTTGCATTCCACCAGTAATGTGTAAGAATATCTGTTTCCTCAAAGCTCTATCATATACTGCATGGGCCAAGTGGGTTCTTGTCATTTTGATGGGTGGAAAATAATATAATTTTAATTTACATATCTCTAACTATATAAACAAGCTTGAGTATCTTTTTATATGATTGCAAGTCATTTGCATTTCTTTTTCTGTGAACTTTGTTTATGTTTTAGCCTCTGTTTCTACAAAGTTGTTGGCTGTTTCTCTTTTCCATTTTTGAAAGGTTACTCTATGTTAGGAAAATCCAGAATTTATTTGTTAGTGCTATTCCTTTTTTTCCAATATGTAATGTTCCCTTTTAATTTGCATATAATATTTTTCTTTCTTATAAAATATTTTTTAATGTAATAAAATAATTTAAGAGCCAGGTGTGTGCTCAAGACCCTCTCTCTCTCTCTCTCTCATACACACACACACACACACAAATCTATATTTATGACTTATTTTCTGCTTCTGGATACTCTGAATTTTGAGTAATAGATTGAAAAACATTCCCAACTCACAGGCTATAAGAATTCGTCTATGTCTTATTCTGGTAATTGTATGATTTTATTTAAATGTTGGGCTGTATTTAAAAACATGATGTACATAACAGGGAATGACCCAATTTTGTCTTTTTCTAGCTATACTCAAACTGCTAGTTTAAATGTTCATCTTTTCTCCATCAATTTGAATTTTTTCCCCATATTATATACTAAGTTTCCACATGCAATGAGATCTACTTACAGATTTTTTATTGTTTTATTTATTCATCTGTCAGTACCTCACTATTTTAATCATATAAGTGTTAGGGCATATTTTAATGTTTGATTAGGCTGGAATTCACTCATTGCTTCTTTTGACAAAGAAGAATAAAATGGGATAAATCAGGCTATCCTATTTTAATATTTGCTATATAGCCACAGAAATCAAGACCATATGATATCGGAAAAGGGAGACTACATAGATTAATGGAGCAGACTAGAGATTCAAGAAGTATCTCTACACAAGCAAGTCTAACTGATTTTTGACAAAGGAATAAAAATTCATGAGGGAAAGATATTCTTTTAACAAATGGTTCCAGAGCAATTAGACACCCATGGGAGGAAAAAGACAAGAACCTCAACCTAAAAATTCACGTCATAAACAAATTAACTCAAAATGAATCATAGATTTAAGTATAAAATGTTCAATAAAAAATCAGAAAAAACACAGGAGAAAAGCTTCATGATACAAGACAAAGAGAAGATGAAAACTATGATCTTAAGAGAAATATCGATGAAATGGGCTTCATCAGAATTAAAGGTTTTGCTCTGCAAAAGACCCTGTTAAGAGGATGAGAAGAAAAGGTACAGACTGAGGAAAAATATTTGTAAAATGTATATCTCCCAAAGGGACTCATATTTAAAATCTATAAAGGATTCGCAAAACTGAACAAAAAATAAACAATATAATTAGAAAATAAGCAACAGACATGAGCAGACATTTTGCTAACATGGATATATGGATGATCAATAAGCACATGAAATGATATTCAGCTTTATTAACCATTAGGGAATTGAAAATTAAAATCATGATGAGATATCACTATATGTCTATTAGAAAAACTGGGAAAAAATAGTGACAATACCAAATGCTGCTGAAGATCTGTAGAAACTACATTTATCATACACTGCTGGTGGGGCTATAAAATGATATGGGCACTCTGGGAAATAGTTAGACACTTTCTGTGTAGGCAGAATAATGCTTCACAGAGATGGTGACACCCTGATCCCTGAAGCTGTGACTGTTATCTTAAACAGCAAAAGGGACTTTATAGATGTGATTAAGGATAAGGACCTTGAGAAGGAGAGATTATCCTGGATAATCCAAGTGGACCCAATCTAATCACTTGAATCCTTAAAATCATAGAACTTTCCCTGGCTATGGTCAGAGAGAGAGCCTGATACAAAAAAGGAGTTGAAGAGATGTGCCATTATTAGCTTTGAAGATGGAGGAATGAAGCCATAAGCCAAGGAATATAGCCACCTCTGCAAGCTGGAAAAGGCAAGGTAATAACTTTTCCCCTAGAGACTCCAGAAAGGAACACAACTCTGCTAACACCTTGATGTGTTAGCCCGGTGAGACCCGTTTTGGACTTCCGACCACTAGAACCATAAGAACTATAAGGCAATAAATTTGTGGTGTTTAAGCCATTAAGGTTGTTATGGCAAAAGTAGGAGTTAACGGATTTTTTTAAAAACTAAATATAAACTTATTTTATGACTCAGCAATCACGCTTCTAAGCATTTACCTTGGAGAAAAGAAAACGTATGTCTACATAAAAGCCTGTACAGGAATGTTCATAGCAGCTTTATGTGTAATAGCAAAATATTGGTAACAACCCAAATGCTCTTTAACAGGTGAACCAATAAACTGTGGTACGCCCATGCTATGGAATACTACCCCACAATAAAAAGGGACAAACTATTGATACAACAACTGGGGTGGATCTCAAGGGCAATATGCTGAGTGAAAAAAGACAAAGAGATTCTAAAGTCACATACCATAAGACTCCATTTGTATAAGATTCTTGAAATGGCGATATTACAAAGATGAAGAAAGGATTTGTGGTTTTCAGCAGTTAGGGACAGAGTGTTGGGGAAGGGGGTGAGAATGACTATAAAGGAGCAGTATGAGCAGGATATTTGAGGTGAGGAAACAATGAAACAAATCTGTGTCCTGATCATGTTGTTGGTTAACAGAGGTGATAAAATTGCATCGAAACACACGTGTGCAAATGAGTGCTTGTAAATCTGAGTATGGTGTGTGTGGTACTAGCATTTATTTCATTGTTTGGATATTGTACTATAACTGTGGAAAGTATTATCATTGGGGAAAATTGGGTGAAAGGTACATGAGACCTCTTAGTACTAATTTTGTAATTATGGATCTCTAATTATTGCAAAATAAAAGTTAAAAAAATAACAGAGGAATATTTGATGTAATTCCCTTTTCATTAGAGACTGCGAACAACTTTCTTAACTATTACTCAAAATATAGAGACCAAGTAAAATAATAAATGGGTGTAGTTACATAAAACTAAAACCTTTTGCATGTTTACAAAAAAGAAAAAGTAAAGTAAGTAAAAAAATTGATAAATTGGAAAATTATTGCAACTTATATCACAAAAGCAATATTTCCAATATACAAAACTTATAAAAAATGCTGAAAAATATAAAAACTGAACACTAATGGACTAAGAATATTAACATAAACTTCATAAGAACATGAACTTGAAATTTATAGAAAATAAAATAATGATCATAATGCATATGACTCATAATCATTTGAGAATATACTCATGTTCGTTCACAGTAAGAGAGATGAATGGTAAAATTGTAAGAAGATGCCATTTCTCACCTGTGAAATTGGTAACAAAAGAAATGTTTGACAACATGTTCTTCTGTCAATGCTGCGGGGGAAATTAGGCATTCTCATGTATCTCTGGTGGGAATGCAGATTAATAAATGCCTGTGTAGGAATGGAAGGAAATTTCTAGAAAGATTACATATTCATGTACTCTTTGACCCAGCACTTCTGCTTCTATTACTAGGAATTGATGCCAAATACACAAGCAAAAATATAAAATGTCATATGCTCTAGGCAATCTTTGTAGGAATATTTGAAATAGCAATAGGCTAGAAATAAGCCAGGTGGGCATCAGTGAGAGACTGGATGAATAATCTGTAGTACTCTATGGTGGAGTACTAGGTACTTGTAAAAAGTACTGAGGAGTATCTCTATATCTGAATTTGGAGATTGTTCTGGAATATGTTGTCTGAAAATAAAGATGATAAAAGTATGTATAGAGTGCTACCATTTATTTAAGAAAAGTGAGAATATCAAATTTTGTGTCTGCTTAACTATAACTATAGCTGGAAAAGAAAATAAGAATATTATAAGAAGGACAGAGTTAGAACCTAAACACCTTTGAATCAACTTTGTTTTATAAATTTGATTTTGGAATAAGATTGCTGAAAAATTGAAAAGTGATATGGAAAAATAAACCTAAATGTTTTTCTTTTTGGTGGCATATTCAGAGTGGAATTATTACAACTGACTCTAAAACCCCAATCATTTGACTGTACATCCCTAGTGGAATATACTCTCAGGGGAAGAAACACAACAAAACAATTCTCAAACTGTTTGCAATAAACATATGGTTGGTGATAGTGTTGTTACTTATTTGTTATTTGTTTTTGAGACTGTTGGGCAGGTATATTTGGGGATCCATTAAGTAAATAATTACATGATGTTCTAAACCTATCATCCTTTCCTGAGCATGTGTATGTGTGTGTGTGTGTGTGTGTGTGTTTGTGTGTCTCTGTGTGGGTGTGTTTTCTAGATTTGTTAATACAAAATACCTTGGAAATATCACATGATAAACTAGTAGCAATGAGCTTGCACAGCTCACAGATTATACTCTGAAAACACTGTTTTTCACCAAGAGGAACAAAAGCTCTCTTTAGAATGACCAATTCCAAATCTGGGACAGGAAATATATGAGGTTATTTTGGAATATCTTTTTATATCAGATAACACAAACTCTGTCAAAGAATAGTAGGGTCATGTCTAAACAGATGGAAGTCAACCCCAGTAAGTTTTATTGGCCAAAAGTGGTGCAATTTGAGCATCACTAAAATTGTTTTCTTCAATGAATTTAAACACAACAAATATGTATAAAATGATAGAGTACAATATGGTACTAAAAGTCGCCTCAATCACCATTGTAAACTTAAAAAGAAAGGAAAGAATTTAGAATTTTATCACATTTTTTCACACTCCTAAATCACCGAAAAATAGATAAGTCAAAATTTCTCTTTATGGAAGTGTCCTAGCTAATAAATGAAGAAGAAATAATAGAATTAGAATATCGTTGTTTTGTAAAAGCTAATGAATTAATACATATAAGCACCAATCATTAACCCATTGCTTCCATTACAAAAAGCAGCAAGCAAGCATTACATATCTTCTTATGAAATTTACAAATCTGTGTATAAATGCATCTTGCACCCACCCAAATCAACTCTGAATTCAATTAAGTCTCCCTATCAATTTAGCAAAGATACGGAAGGCAGAACAACATGTAGAACAACATATTATATATTGAACAACAGATGTTCAACAGCAGCCAATGGGTTATAATCAGCAAAATTCAGCTTCTGGAAAGATCTACAGGAAAAATGATCCATTTTCTTTAACGAATATATGCAGGAGGGATGGAGAGATGGAGAGGAACCTAAAGTCTAAAAGAAGACTTAAGACACATATCAACTAATTCAAATGTGTTGCTTACTTGAATATTGATTCCAAAAAACTGTTAAAATATGATTTATGTGGCAATCAGAAATTTGAACACTTATGTCTTTTAAGTTTTATTTTATTTTTAAAGGACAAATAATAATCATATATAGAGAGTACAATATTGTTTTGATACCTCTATACATTGTAGAATGATCAAATCAGGCTAATTAACATATCCATCATCTCAAATACTGATCATTTTTTGTGGTTAGAGTATTTAAAATTCTTTCTTTTAGTTATTTTGAAATATCTAATGCATTATTATTAATTATAATCACCACACTGTGCAATAGAACAGCAGAACTCATTTCTCTAATCTAACTGTAACTTCCTACTCACTAACCAATGTCTCCCCTTTCTCCATCCACTCCTTCCCTTCCAGTCCCTGGCAAACACCATTCTACTTTCTACTTCTATGCGTTTGACATTTTTAGATTCTACCTATAAGTGAGATCCTATGGTATTTTTCTCTCTGTTCATGGCTTATTTCACTTAACTTATTTCCTTTGGGGTCATCCATGTTGTTGCAAATGACAGAATTTCTTTCTTTTTTTTAAGGCTGAATAATATCCCATTATGTATATACACCACATTTCTAAAATCCATTTATCTGTTTATGGACACTTATGGACATTTCCATATCTTGGCTATTGTGAATAATGCTGCAATGAACATGAGAATACAGACATCTTGTTGGTATATTGCTTTTAATTTCTTTGAGTGTATACCCAGTAGTAGGATTTCTGGATTATATGGTAATTCTATTTTTAGTTTTATTGGAGAATTTCCATAGCATATATCAAAATGTCCACATTAATTTACAATACTGCCATCAAGGTGTAGGAATATCTTTTTCTTCACATACTCACCGACATCAATTATCGTTCATCTTTTTGAAAATAGCCTGTCTAAGAGGTGTGAGGTAATATCTGTGTGATTTTAATTTGCATTTCTCTGATGATTTGAGATATTGATTAGTTTTTCATTTATCTGTCAGCTGTTTGTATGTCTTCTTTTGAGAAATGTCTATTAAAGTACTTTGCTCATTTTAATAGGGCTATTTGTTTTCTTGTTATTGAGTAATTTAAGTTCCTTATATATTTTAGATATTAGCCCCTTATCAAAAGTAGGGTTTGCAAATATTTTATTCTAATTTTTGGGTTGTCTCTTCACTCTATGACTTATTACCTTTGCTGTACAAAAACTTTTTAGTTTGATGAAATCTCATTTGTCTATTATTCATTTTATTACCTGTGTTTTAGGGGTCATATTCAAGAAATATATGTCCAGATTAACATCATGAAGCTTTCCCCCTATGTTTTCTTCTGGTAGTTTTACAGTTTCAGGTCTTATGGTTAAGTATTAAATGCATTTTGAGTTGATTCTTGTATAAGTTGTAAGATAAGGATGCATTTTCATTTTTCTGTATGTGAATATTCAGTTTTCCTAACACTATTTACTGAAGAGACTTCCATTTTTCTAAAGTGTATTCTTGGTACTTTCATTAAAAATTAATTGACCATAGATGTGCAGGTTTATTTCTGAGCTCTGTTCTGTTCCATTGGCTGTCGTGTGTTGGGGACTGACATTATACTTTCCTGGTTTAAGAATTAAATTTAGTGAGTAATGTACGTGCTCTGCCCAGAGCATTTGAAAGTAATGTGTTCTGGACAGGATCCTTGTGACAAACACAGTTGCTGCCTAGAGGCATAGCAAAAGGCCTGAGTTTCTGCAAGTGAGCAAGAGCTACCCAGCCCCACAGCAGTGGGGGTCTGGAGGCTACATGATAAACACATTGTTCCTAGGATTGGTGCTTAGCCCCATAAGATGGTTGGTTAATCAATGACGGGTAAGATTCCTCAGGGAGGAATGACCTAAGCCAGGAACAGCCACCGGGGGACAGCCTAAGAGGAACTGGGGATGAAAAATGCTCCCTGTGGCTGCCTTGCCCAACCTTGCTAATCTCGGTCTGTGATCTATCTATGCCTGGCGCCTAGAGCAACAACCTGGAAACCTTGAGTCAGGGGACATCTGTGTCCTTAAGGCCACCATCTGTGTTGGTGTGGTAAAATTCAGGTGTAAAACCATCTGGTCTGGGACTTTTCTTTTTAGGAAGGTTTTCTTTTTATTTTTGTTTCAGATTCAGTACTTGATATTGGTCTGTTCAGGAATTTTATTTCTTCCTGGTCGAGCATAGGGAGGTTGTGTGTTTCTAAGAATTTGTCCATTTCCACCACATTTTCCAGTTTGTGTGCATAATGGCTTTTGTAGTATTCATAAATTATATCTTGTATCTCTATGGCATCAGTTGTAATTTCTCCTTTATTCCTGGTGGAGATTATTAGAGATTTTTCTTTTCTGCTTTTCATTGGTCTAGCCAAAGGAGTGTCAATTTTGTTTATTCTTTTAAAGAACCAACTTTTTATTTTATTAATCTTTTGTATAATTTCCCTGTTGTCAATTTCATTTAGTTCTGATTTGATCTTATTGATTTCACTTCTTCTGCTGGGTTTGGGGTCGTCTATTCTTCTTTTACCAGCTCTTAGAGTCAATTCATTAGGTTGTCTATTTGTGATCTTTCTGACTTTTGAATATAGGCATTTATGGAAATAAACTTTCCTCTCAGGACTGCTTTAGCTGTGTTCCACAGATTTTGATAACTTGTGTGGAACAGAAAAGAGAACTCAGATATAAAACCATACTCATATAGCCAACTAATCTTTGACAAAGCAGACAAAAACATACACTGGGGGAAAGAATCCATATGCAATAAATGGTGCTGGGAAAACTGGGTAGCTACATGCAAAAGACTGTAACACTCTTTTACCTCTCACAAAAATCAACTCATGCTGGGTAATAGACTTAAACCTTAGGTGTGAAACTATTAGGATTCTAGAGGAAAACATTAGAAATACTCTTCCAGACATTGGCCTAGGCAAAGAATTTATGAAGAAGACCCCAAATGCAATCACAGAAACAACAAAAGTAAGTAAATGAGACTTGATCAAATTAAAAAGCTTCTGCATAGCCAAAGAAACTGTCACAAGAGCAAACAGACAACCTACAGAATGGGAGAAAATTTTCACAAGCTACACATCTGATAAAGGGGTGATAACTATAATCTATTTAGAACTCAAGAAAATCAGCAAGAAAAACTCAAAGAACCCTATCAAAAAGTGGGCAAAGGACATCAACAGAAAATTTTCAAAAGAAGACAGACTAATGGCCAACAAACATATGAAAAAATGTTCAACATCTCTAATCATCAGTGAAATGCAAATCAAAACCACAATGCAATATCATTATCTCCAGTAAGAATGGGCTTTATAAAAAAGTCCCCAAACAATAAATGTTGTGTGGATGCAGAGAGATAGGAACCCTCCTACACTGCAAACTAGTGCAACCTCTGTGGAAAGCAATATGGAGATACCTTAAAGTGATACAAGTAGATATACCATTTGATTCAGCAATCCCATTACTGACTATCTACCCAACACAACAAAAGATATTCTATACAAAAGACACCTGCATTTGAATGTTTACAGCAGCACAATTCACAATTGCAAAGATGTGGAAACAACCAAAGTGCCCATCAATACATGAGTGGATTAATGAAGTGTGATATATGTATACCATGGAGTTTTACTGAGCCACAAAAAACAATGGTGATCTAGCACCCCTTGTATTATGCTGGATAGAGCTAGAGCCCATTCTACTAAGTGAAGTCTCCCAAGAATGGAAAAATAAATACCACATGTACTCACCAGCAAATTGGTATTAACGGATCAACACCTAAGTGTACATATAGGAACAACACTTATCAGGCGCTGGGCAGATGGGAGAGGGGATGAGGGGATGAGTATATACATACATAATGACTGCGATGTGCACCATCTGGGGATGGTCCATCTGAAGGATGGACATGCTTGAAGCTCTAACTCCAGGGGAGAAGGGGGAAAGGCAACATATGTAACCTAAACATTTGTACCCCCATAACATGCTGAAAAAAAATAGTAATAATAAAAAAAATTTTTGAATCCATACTCATAGTGATACTAGCCTATAACTTTCTTTTGTTTTTGTCTGACTTTGGTATCTGGGTTTATTGGATTCATAAAATCAATTTGGGAGTGTTCACTCATATTCAGTTTTTTGGAACAGTTTCAGAAGGATTTGTATTAGCTCTACGTTAAGTGTTTTGTGTTAATAGAATTAAGCTATGAAGCTATCTGGTGTTGAATTTTCCTTTGATGAGATAATTTTAATTATTGATTCAATCTCATTACTTGTTATTGGTCTTCTCAAATTGCCAATTTCTTCATGATTCAATCTTGTTAGGTTATGTTTCTATAAATTTACCCATTTCTTTTAGCTTGTCCAAATTGTTGACCATATAATTGGCCACAGTGGTCTCTTATGATCCTTTGTATGTCTGTGTTATCAATGATAATGCCTCCTCTTTCATCTTTGATTTTAATTATTTGAGTCTTCTCTGTTTTATTTTTAGTCTAGCTAAAGTTTTCTCAATTTTGTTTAGATTTTCAAAACATCTATTCTTAGTTTTGTTAATTTTTTCTATTGTTTTTCTAATTTCAATTTTATTTATTTTTCCTCTGATCTTTTTGATTCCATTTCTTTTGCCAAACTTGGGCTTAGTTTGCTCTTCTGTTTCTAGTTCCTTGAAGTGTAATGATAGGTTATTTATCTGAGATCTTTTGATGTAGGTGTTTATTGCTATAATCTTTCCTCTTAGAACTGCTTTTGATGCATCCACTAAATTTACGTATGTTGTGTTTCTACTTGCCTTGTCTCAAGATAATTTAAAAAATTATCTTTTCATTTCTTCATTGACTCAGTAGTTATTTAAGAGCGTACTGTTTAAATTTTACATATTTGTTAATATTTTTTTCTATAATTTCTCCTGTTATTGATTTCTAGTTTCATAGCATTTTAGTTGGAAAAATGCTGGATATGATGTCAATCTTCCTAAATTTGTTAAGGCATATTTTGTGGCCTAACATATGATCTATTCTGGGTTACATTCCATATGCACTTGAGAAAAATCTGTACTCTGTTTATCTTGAGTAAAGTGTTTTGTATATGTCTGTTAGGCCCATTTGTCTAAAGTGTAGTTTAAGTCTAATGCCTCTACATTGATTTTTTTTTAATCTGGGTGATGTACCTAAAGTTGAAAGTGAGGCATTGAAATCCTCTTCTATTACTATGCTGTAGTCTATGTCTCTCTTCAAATCTCTTAATGTTTACATTATATATTTATGTGTTGTGATGTTGGGTGCATATATATTTACAGTTGTTAAATCCACTTAATAATTTTACCCCTTAATCACTATATAATGTCTGTCTTTGTCTCTTTTGCCAGTTTTAGACCTAAAACCTATTTTGTCTGAAATAAGTATAGTTACCTCTGCTCTATTTTTGTTTTTATTTGCATGGAATATTTTTCCATCCCTTCACTTTCAGCCTATGAATGTCCCTGCAGGTGAAATAAGTCTCTTCTAGGCTACATATAGTTAGGTCTTGTTTTCTTATCTATTCACCCACTCTATGTCTGGATTGGATAATTTAATCCATTTATATTTAAAGTAAATGTTGATAGGTAAGGACTTACTGGTGCCATTTTTATTTTCATTCCTAGGCTTGGGAAATTTCCTGCCGTTTTTAAAAATATGTTATTGTCCCTTTCTTTCTTTTTCTCCTTCTAGTATACCAATAATGTGTGTCTTATAGTGTTTGATGACATTCCATAAGTCTCTTAAATCTCAGTACTTTTAATTATTTTTCTCTCCTGAGGTTTTATGATTTCCGGTGTCTTATTTTTGAGTTCACGGATCCTTTTTTCTGCTTGATCTAATCTGCTCTTGAACCTCTATTTAGAGTTTTTCAGTTCAAAGTATTCTTCAGCTGTTTGGTTTTGTTTGGTATTTTTGAAAACTTTCTATCTGTTGAAATTATCACTTTCCTCTTACCTTGCTCTCCTGAACTTGGTGAGCATCTTTATCTCCATTATTTTTAATTTTCCAGCAGGTAAATTATATATCTCCACTTCACTTGGGTTGGTTTCTGGAAATTTAATTTTTTATTTTATTTGGAATATATTACCTTGTTTCTTTATTTTTCTTGACTCTCTGTGTTGATTTTTTGCACATTAGATAAGACAATTACCTCTCCATGTCTTGTCATATTGGCCTTGTGTAGGAGAAGGATCTCACCAATCCATCCAGCCAAAGATTTTAAAGTGCCTTTCAAATCTTTGGTTGCCTAGACTGCTGTCTATGTTTTGGTAGCCCCCTGGAGCTTATGATATGCCACATGCTGTCGGTAGCCCAGGACTAGTAGGGTACTGCAGGACAGGTAGTTAAAAATCTTGGGGTGTTGAATGTATGTTTCAATTCCATCTATGTTCATGGTGAAGCTGAGCATAGGTGTTTATCTCCCACTCTCTCTGCACTAAGAAGGAGAAAGGATGTGTGGCTCATGCCTGTATTCATGTTCAGGCTGTACTCTTTGGTAATGGGACAATAGCTGTCATCTTTAGGGTCCTTGTATATCCGTCTATTTATGTGTGTGGTCTAGAGCCACTCAGAAATTAGAATCCCAGTTGACCCTCAGGGGTAAGTTGTTAAGGAGACAGTTCTTTGGGTGGGAGCTATGGAATGGGTGGCACTCATTGTGTGGCCAAACTTCTTCCAGGAAGAATATGCAGGCCTGGATTTTTCACTAAAGCAAGATACAGGGAAGGCTTGTGAAATCCTGAGATCTGGCTCTGGCTGCTCGAGGGATATTGTTTGTTTGCCCCACTAGCTCCCTGATGCAACTTCCTTAGAAGCCAAGCTGTCAAGCAGCCATTGAAAGTGTGTGCCATATGCCCTCTCCAGAGAGAAAATGAGAGCTGCATTGTTCTATTCCTTTTCTGCACTGCTCCAAAGGGGCGTTGCCCCTGAAAGTGTTTGCACATCCATTTAAAACCACCTTCTTTATTTTGTGGTCTCAGTAGACTTGCATGTGCCTAGTCCATTTTGATTCCAGAGATAAAAATTTTGGGATGGAGTCCTTGCAAAAGTAGCTATAAAAAATTGGCGCATTTGATGTATGGCATAAACCTCTTGTGAGAAGCAATGGGAATCTGAATTTTTAAAGCCTCTATGTACACTGCTCTGGGCAAATGAGGCCCCTGGATGTGGTTATGCACCCATATAAAATGGCCACTTTTTTTGGTCGTGTAGAGAGACTTACATATACTTAGTCTCCACTGTTTCCCAGCTAGGAGGTTTAGGACACAGTTCCTCTGTGGAAGCAGTTAAAAGTGTCAGTGTTTAATCTGTAGATAAACTACTTCTTGGAGAAATTAATAGACCTGGAGTTACCACTGGGGCAAGCTAGGGGAGTAGGTTCAAGAAGCGCCAATGTGCTTCCTAGGCTGCCAGCAGGCTAATGTTTTTCAGCCACTTTAACTTCCTAATGCAAATTGGAAGCCAGACTGCAGAGTGTCCACAGTAAGAGTGTGCCATAAACCCCTTCCAGGGAGACATGGGGGTACATTTGTTAAGCCCTCCCTCTGCATTGCTCCCAGAGAATGAAGCTTCTGGATGTGCTTACAAGCTCACATAAAAATTACACTTTTCTCCTGTGGCCTAGAGAGACTTGCATGTGTCTAATTTCCTTCACCAGTAAGAGCTGGTGAATTAAAAGCCAGATCATGGGGAACCTGAGAGTTAGGACACTATGCATGAGGTCCTAACCCTGCTCTCCACAGGGAGAAGCTTGCTGTTAGGGATTCCTTTCCCTACTTTATGGCACAATGCCTGGGGTAGGAGTCTGTGCCCAAGTGAATCTCTGCTTTTCCTACCCATTCAATGTGAATGTTTTCTTAGCTGTCTGGTGGGTAGGAGTCTCCCAGTTGGTCTCTGACTTTTTCTCAGAGGACATTGATCCATGAGTAGATGCTTATTTGTTGTGTTAGTGGGTAGAGAGAGGGTAAGGAACATCCAATTTCATAATTTTGCTAAGATTATTCCTCTGCCTTTTAATTTTCGACTTGTGGTATTGGTTACTCAACTCTATACTTTTTTATTTACAAAAGGCTTGCTGAGTTGAATCAACTCTATATATTTGTCAAAACTCACAGAAGTGTATACAGAGTAAATTTTCATGTACATAATTTTTAAAAAGATTTTAGCAATAGTCGCGAATCAAATTCATAAATAAATAAAAAGAAATCATGCCCAAAATAGGTACATCCCATGAACACAAGTTTTTAAATGTTAGAAAAATTAAACAATGTAATGTACACATAAATAAATTGATAAAGAAAAGACCCATTACACCTCAATAATGTTTGATGAAATTTAGTGTTCATTCATGTTAAAACTCATACTAAAATGTGATCAGAAGAGAACTTCCTTAATCTGAGATGGTAATCTGCAAAAATCATAGTGCACACTTCACAACTTTTCTTTGAGATCTGGAGCAAGACAAGGGCACCCACCATCACAGCATAGGTTCTCTTGAATAAGGACACAAAGAAAATTATAACCAGTACATTATCTAAAACATAAAATAGAATATAATGGAAATTATTGGAGTTGTATTGTATTTACTGAGGTCAAATATTATTTCATGAAACTTTTGTTTCAACTCTATGTCTACAAGGTCATGATGTAAACCTATAAGGTCAGTTGAAACTTTTGTTTCAACTCTATGTCTACAGGGTCATGATGTTTCTTGCTGTGGTTTAGATCACAAAAATATTAATGAGACATACCACACAGAGAACAGAGTTTGGCAGCTTTGTAAATTATATAAGGCTCTCCTTAACCCTGAATTTGCCTACCACCTCCCTCACTTCCCTATTTTCCCTGTTCCATCCTCCTTCATCTTTCTTTCTAACATTAGTTAACTTCATGCTCCTCTATGCCCCCTTGAATATGCCTTCACTAAAGTACTTAGCTTAATATGTTTAAGTTATTTGCCTCTTTATCACTACACATGGTGCTTTTTGAGGGCATGAATGTGCTTCAACTATCTTTTTAATAGTTGAATAGTCATGATAGATATTTGAAAAAAGTAGAAAAGGGAGGAGAAATGGGAAGAAGAAACTGAGCCCAGAGTAGCAGAAGAACATTCCCAGTGCTATGTCTTTATTCAGGCTTGAGCACAGTATGTGGAGTTGGAGAGAGTCTTTGAATAGGGAATCCTCCAACCCCTCCTGTCACTTATTGCCTGCCAAGCCCAGAAGCAAACATGCTGAGCTGTACTTTCCCACATGGATCCCTGTCACCCAGAGAAAGTGACAACCTTCCCCCATAGGGCCACTTTTCATAATGAGAAATGGGCCATGGAAGTATTTTGGCAAATAGGGGGCATTGAACTGTCAAATTATCCTCTGCTCTGGGGTAGCAGGAGAAGCCTGGCTTCTGTTGCCATTTGCTTCTCATTACTCGGTTAGCTTTATTAGTGTCATGATGCTATTTAAATCCTGATGTGGAAAATCTACAGATAGCTGAGCTTGTACTCTAGCATTTTCTCCATCAAAGCCTCAAAGGTGGTTTATTAATGAATTGGAGAAAGAAGGCATGCTTTCAAAATTGTAGAAATCACTACATTTCTCTACTCACTATGACAATATTTTCTGAGGAAGGATGGGAGCCCAGGCTGTGTATGTGAGAATACAATGATATATGAAACAAATTTCCTGCCCTGGAGAAGCTTAGTGGTATGGGGTCCATTCAGAGAAGTAAAGAGAAAGATATAATGCTGTAAGTATAAAAATAGAAGTCTGCATTGTGTGCTTCCCAAATTTTAATGCACATAATAATCATCTAAAATTCTTGATAAAATACAAAGTCTGATTCAGTAGGTCTGGAATGGGTTCTGAGAGTCTGCATTTGTAACAAGCTCTTACATGATGCTCCTGCTGGTCCAGGAACCATCCTTTGAATAGTTAGGATCTGGGAACACAGAAGTGGTAGTTTATGCCCTCTGTTGGTGTGTGAATTGAATAGTCTTCCCAAAGGAGCCAAGGCTTGAATCAAACCTTGACAGCTGTGTAACTGTTCCCATGCTGACCTAGGGGTTACAGACATTCAAGGTAGAGTCATGAGCATGCCCACAATACATTACATTTAGGTAACTACTGTGGAGTCATGTGACTGAAGCAGAACCATGACTGGTGAATGACAGATGACAACCAGGGATGGTATACACCGGGCATTAAAGAATATAGTAAGAAACGTACACTGTATCTTATAGACATTAACAGACCATAAAAAAGACAATATTTGGAAATATTTGTGCCTTTTTTCCCCTCTGGAAAAAAATGAGTAATCAATGTCTCCTGCTATACCAGTAATTTGTGAATAGGATGAAAGAAATACTATAAACCCACTGGCTCTCTCTATATTAATATATATGTGTTTATATGATATGTGCAGAGTATTTTGAGCTTTTCAAAATGTTTTGGCCCAAATGTATGCAGAAATAAACTAATTCAATATTAAGAGTTAAAGCTTATGATTTAGGGGAAGCGTAATGCTGATTTTTTTTTTTTCTAGTTGAAGTAAAATTCATACAACATAAATTTCACCATTTTAAAATGAACAGTTCAGTAGCATTTAGCACACTCACAATGTTGTACAATAACCACCTCTATATAGTTCCAATGTTTTTATAATTTCAAAGGAAATCCCACATCCATTGAGTAGTCTTTCCCCATCCCCTTCTCCTCCAAGGCTCCAGCAAACACTAATCTATTTCTTTTTCTATGGATTATCCTATTTGGGATATTTAATGTTATGGATTGAAAGTTTATGTTCAAATTGCATATGTTGAAATTGCATATGTTGAAAGCCCAGCACCCAATGTGATGATATTAAAAGGTGGGGCCTCTGGGAAGTATACGTTAAAAGGTGGGGCTTTGGGGAAGTCATGAGGGTGGATCCCTCATGAATGGGATTAGTGCCCTTTAGGAGGAGACAAGAGAGCTTGTGCTTTCTAGTCTCCACCATGTGAGCATACAACAGAAGACAGCCATCTGCAAACCAAGAATTGGTCCTTTACCAAGCGTTGAATCTGCTGGCACTTTGATCTTGGACTTTCCATCCTCCAGAACTTGTTTAAGCTACCAGACTATGGTAATTTGTTATAGCAGCCTAACTAAACTAAAAAAAAACACATATAAATGGAATCAAAATATGTGGCATTTTGTGATTGGCTTTCACCTAACAAAATTCTAGGTTCATTCACATTTTAGCATGCATCGGTACTTCATTCTTGGCTGAACAATATGGCATTGTACATGTATACCACCTTTTAAAAACTCAATTAATCAGTAGATGGACATTTGGGTTGTTTCCACTTTTTGGCTATGATGGATAGTGCTACTATTGACATATAAGTTTTTGTTTAAATATCTATGTTCAATTCTTTTGAGTATATTCTTAGGATTGGAATTGATGGCTCATTTTATAACTCTATATTTAACTTTTAAGGAACAATTAAACTCACATATTCATACTGGATACACTATTGAACATCCCCAGCATCAATGTATAAAAGTTTCAATTTTTCCACATTCTTTTCAATGCTTGTTATTATCCATTTAAAAATAAATATAAAATATAAATATTTTATATATTATTTGTATAAATTTATATACTACTTATATAAATGAATATAAAAATATATATCTATATATAAAACCATCTTAGTGAGTGTGATTATAGCTTATGATTTCGATTTGCTTTTCCTTAATGACTAATGTTATTAAATATCTATTCAAGTTAGTGCAGGGCAGTTGAGTTTTTCTTAAATGTCCTTTCATTTCAACCTAATGGACTCTTTTTTAGAATTTCTTTTTTCAACTGTCTACTAGTAATAAATGCCTTAATTCTTTTTCTTATTTTAATCAGGGGATATCTTAATTCCTTCAAAAATTTTTAAGGATAGATTTGGTGGATATGGGCTTCTTATTTGATAGTTTTTTTTTTTTCTTTTAGTACTTTTCTATATATCAACCTACTGTCTCTTGGCCTTATGGTTACTAAAGAGAAATTAGCTGTTAATCTCATTGTTCCAATTTGTGACAAATTGCTTCTCTCTTGACATTTCTACACATTTGTCTTTGTCATTGGCTTTGAAAAAGTTGATAATAATTTTTTAATATATTAGGATTCATCTTATTTGCAATTCATTGAATTTTTTGGATATGTAGATTCATGTCTTTTTCCAAATTTTTGGACAGCATTGGATAGAGGGAAGATAAGAAGCTTCCTACTTCACTATTTTACTAAGACCATTCCACTACCTATTATTCTTCTGTGGAGAAATGTCTATTCCAGTATTTTCCCATTTTTAAAAACAATTTAGTTGTTTATATTTTTTAATTGTAATAATTTTTAACATATTCTAAACCCTAGACTCTTCTCAGATATATAATTTGTGAATATTTTCTCTCCTTCTCTAGGTTGTTTTTTTTATTTTCTTGATAATGTCTTTTGATGAATGAAAGTTTTAATTTTGATAAAGTCTAATTTATCTACTTTTTTTTTTCTTTTGTTGCTTGTGCTTTTGGTATCATACATAAGAATCCATTGCTAAATTTAAAGTCATGAAGATTTACCCATATGTTTTATTCCATAACTTTTTTAAACCTCTTATATTTAAGTCTGTGATAAACTTTGATTTAGTATTTTCATATAGTATAAGTAATGGTCCAATTTACTTTTTTTTTTTTTTTTTGCATGTAGACATCCAGTTGTTCCAATACCATTTGTTGAAAAGCCTAGTTTTATCCTTATTGAATTGTCATGTCACCATTGTCAAAAATCAGTTGGCCAAAGATATGGTTTTATTTCTGGACTCCAGTGCATGTGGGAGCTTTTATAAAACCCTTAGTTTCCCACGTATTTCATTTCCCAGGCTCAACTTTTCCAGGCTTTTTGGTCTATATATTCCTTTTTCTGACTGTTCTCTATTGCCACAAGCTGGTACCAGCTAGTACTTTTTTCCTTAAGTGTTTTACTAAGAGCATCCCAGGAAAACATCCCTGCCCTCTGAATTAGGCAAACTTAACACTGGCTCTTGTATAAGGCTTTGAAGAAGCCATAGACAGATTAATGCACACAGCCATAAATTTTTTCTTGAGAATTAGGTCTGTGTTGATCCCTATGGCACTTGCAACCTGCACCAGGAGTTCACACTGCCATTTACTTGGATCCTGATATTCTGAAGCATGGGGAGTGGCAGGCAGGTGATTTTAAATGCCATAATACTGTCTTACTATAATGCAGCCACTTCCTTCTTTATTAAACTTTCCCCTGGCTATTGTAAGTTTTTTACTATATTCCAGAGTTCAGCAAACATTAATTCTGATAGGTTTTTCCCCAACCTATTGGTTGTTTTTCTAGATGAACAGAGTCCTGGAGCTTCCTACTCCATTATATTTGTTAAATTCATGATAGTGTTTTACAGCTCATAGTGTAATTAATCTATTTTTATGCTCAATTTGAACAGCAAAGGGAGCCACGTTAAGTTTGGTGTTAATTAAGGACCATGTTACTTCTGGAGAAATTCCTTTTATTTCCAGAGCAAAAAGGATTTCTGATCTTATATCTACTTTGATTAGATCTCACTATGCTGGCTTCATAGGAACCCAGCAGCCACAGTTCCAGGAGAAAAACTCAACTGTTGACTAAGAGAAGAGTTACTTTATATTGGTGGTGGCTGTACCTACCTCTGTGCCTCACCTTGACCTCTCCTTCCTCCTATATAGGGCTTGATAAAATTTGGCTTTAATATTACAGAGATCACTGAGAGACAGTTTTTGAGGAATTTATATTATTTTTTATACTTAACAGCCATTCATTCAATGTTTAGAACAACTTAAAACCTACTTTTATGCCAAGGCAATGCAAGAAACTGTAGGAACAGGGAGGAAAAATATGTGCCTTTGCCCTCATGTAGCTTACAGGTAGCAGACACTGTAGGTGTTCCAGATTGAAATACAGGCATATCTTGCTTTATTGTGTTTCAGTATATTATGATTTGTAGAGACTATATTTTTTTAAAAATTGAAGTTTTTTGACAGCTTGTATTGAGCAAGCCTATCAGTCTCATTTTCCCATGAAGTATGTGCTCACTTTATGTCTCTGTATCACATTTGGTAATTCTCATAATAGTTCAAATTTTATCATTATTATTATGTCTATTATGGTGACTTGTGATCAGTGATCTTTGATGTTACTATTGTAACTTTTTGGGAATCACAAATCACATCCATATAAGACAATGAACTTAACAAATGTTGTGTGTGTTCTGATTGTCTTACTAACCAGGCCTTCCCCAGTCTCTTTCCCTCTCCTCAGGCCTCCCTATTTTCTGAGACACAAAAATATTGAAATTAGGTCAATAAATAACCCTACAATAAATAACCCTCTAAGTGTGCAAGTAAAAGAAAGAGTCACAAGTCTCTCACTTTAAATAAAAAGTTAGAAATGGGAATTTTGGAAGAGGCAGGCAAGATGGCTGACTAGAGACATTGGTTGTCAGACCATCTCAGAAAGAAAGAAAAGTTTTGGATGAACGAAAACAACTCAGGTGTAATTCTGAGAGAAAAGTTCCAGAACCTACCAGAGATTACACAGAAAGAAGTTGCAGAGCAGAACAAGAAGGACCAAGATTTTGGCAGAGATCAACACAGAAGAAACTTGGAGTCCCATGCAAAGGATAGGTGGTGTTTTGTTTCTCTTACCCTAACACTTCTGGTTGTCAGAAGTGCATTATATATGGAATAGCATAATAGATACCCACCAGTGTAAAAAAACCCAAAAGTTAAAGCTCATAGCTCTTATATTAATAGAATGATAGCACGAGGGAAAATGAAAATACAAGATATCATCCAACCTGATGAGCATAACAATACCCCACATATCAATACTATTACTAAATGTGAACTATCTTAATGCCCTCTTAAAAGACATAGAGTAATTGATTAAATTACATAGATTAATTGATTAAAAACACACTCTAAGGATATGTTGTCTCCAAAAAACACATCAAACTCACAAGAACTCACACAGACTCAAGGTAAAGACAGGAAAAAATAATTCCATGAAAATGGAAACCAAAAGTGAGCAGCGAGAATACCTTTCTCATATCAGGTAAAATAGACTTTAAATCAGCAATGGTTAAAAAAAGACAAAGATGGTCATTATATAATGGTAAAGGGTACAATTCAATAAGAAGATGTAAATATCCTAAATATATATGCACCTAATACAAGAGCTCCCAGTTTCATAAGAAAATTCTTCTAGATCTAAGCAAAGAAATAAACAGTAGCATTTTCATAGTTAGGAACTTCAATACTCCACTGACAGAGCTGGACATATCATTGAAGAAGAAAATCAGTAAAGAAAGAATGAAATTAAACCAGGCTCTAGAACAAATGGACCTACCAGACATTTACAGAATATTCTACCCCAAAACTACTGAATAGACATTCTTTTCATTAGCACTGGGACAGTCTCCAAGTCTGATCTTATTTAGGCTACAAAACAAGTTTCAGCAAATTAAAAAAAACCCTGAAATTATATCGAGTATAGTTTCAGACCACAGTGGGATAAAACTAGACATCAATCCAAGAAAAGCACTCAAATCTACATAAAGTTATGGAAATTAAATAACCTGTTGCTGAATGTTCCTTGTGTCAATGATGAAATTAAGATGGAAATCAAAAGTTTCTTCAAGCTGAATGACAAAGGGAAATAATCTTTCAAAAATGTATATGATGCAGAAAAAGCAGGTCTAAGGGGGAAACTCATAGCCTTAAATAGCTACATCAAAAATGCAGAAAAATCACAAATTAACAACCTAATGTCACATCTCAAGGAACTAGAAAAAGAAAACCAAACCAAACCCAAAACTAACAAAATAAAAGAAATAACAAAGCTCAGGATAAAATTAAATGAAATAAAAACTGATAAAATGATTATAATAATACTAAGGATAAATTAAATAAAAAGTTTATTCTTTGAAAAGATAAGTAAAATTGAGAGGCCACTAGTCATAATAATCAGAAACAGAAGAGAAGTTCAAATTTCCTCTATGAGAAATGAAAAAGTAGACATTACAACTAATACTACAGAAATACAAAATATGATCTATGAATATTATGAAAACCACTATGCACACAAATTAGAAAACCTAAAGGAATGCATAAATTCTTGGAAATGAATAGCCTCCCAACTCAGAATCATGAAAAAATAGAAATCCTGAACAGACCAATAATGAGCAGTGGACTTGAAGTAGAAAACAACAACAGCAACAAAACAAAACCTGGACCAGATGGATTCATAGCCATATTCTACCAGACCTACAAAGAAGAATTGGTACCTATCCTACAGAAACTTCCATAACATCGAGAAGGAAGGAATATTTTGTAACTCATTCTATGAAGTCAGTATCATCCTGCTACCAAAGCTAGCAAAGGACATAACAAAAAGAGAAAGCTATAGACAAATATCCCTTATTAACATAGATACAAAAATCCTCAACAAAATACTAGCAATCTGAACTTAATAGCACATCAAAAAGATAATCCACCATGATTAAGTGGGTTTCATCCCAGGGATGCAAGGATGACTTAATATACACAAATTAATAAATGTGATTCACAACATAAACAGAAAAACAAACACTACATGATCATCTCAATATATCTGGAAAAAAGAAGTTGATAATATCCAGCACCCTTTCATGATAAAAATACCTCAAAAAAAAACTAGGCATAGAAGGAATATACCTAATTTCATACATAATTTCATACCTCAAAATTATAAAAGTCTTACATGACAAACCCATATCCAACATCATCCTGAAAGGAGAAAAGTTGAAAACATTACCCCTAAAAACTGGAACATGACAAGAGTGCCCACTGTCACTACTTCTATTCAATATAGTATTGGAAGTCCTAGCCAAAGCAATGAGGCAAGAGAAATAAATAAAGGGCATCCAAATCAGGAAAGAGGAGATCAAACTATCCCTATTTGCTGATGATCTGATCTTGTATCTAGAAAACTCTAAAGATGCCACCAAAAGACTCCTGGAATTGATAAATAAATTCAGCAAAGTATTGGGTTACAAAATCATTGTACACAAATCAGTAGCATTTCTATATACTAATAACAGTCAAGCAAAGATTTAAAACAAGGACTCAATATCATTCACTATAGCTACAAAGAAAAAAAATACCTAGGAATATACTTAACAAAAAATTAGAAAGATTCCTACAAGGAGAAACTACAAAACACTCCTGAAAAAGATAACAGATAACACAAAGAAATGGGAAAATGTCCCCTACGCAGGGATTAGTAGAATCATTCAACATTGTTAAAATGTCCATATTATCCCAGATGATTTACCAATTCAATAAAATCCCATTAGAATACCAGTGTCATATTTCACAGATCTAGAAAAAATAAACCTAAGCTTGAGCTGGAACCAAAAAAGAGCCCAAATAGCCAAAGAAAGCTTAACTAAAAAAACAAAACAAAACAAAACAAAAAAACAAATCTGGAGGCATCACATTACCTGATTTCAAATTATACTACAAGGATATAGTAATGGAAACAGCATGGTACAAGTAAAAAAACTAGAAACATAGACCAATGAAACTGAATAGAGAAACCAGAAACCATCTGCCTTCAGCCAATGATCTTTGACAAAGCAGACAACTTACACTGGGGAAAGGATGCCCTATTCAACAAATGGTGCTGGATAAGTTCCACAGCCACATGCAAAAGAATGAAACAGGACCTCTGTTTCTCACCATATACCAAAATTAATTCAAGATGGATTAAAGATTTAAATTTAAGGCATGAAACCATAAATATTCTAGAAAAAAATATAGGAAAAACTCTTCTATACTTCAGCTCAGGCAAAGGATTTACAACTAAGACCCCAAAGGCAAATATAGCAACAACAAATATAAATCAATGAGATTTAAATCAAAAAGCTTCTGCACAGCTAAGGAAATAATCAAGCAAGTGAATAGACAACTTATAGAATGGGAGAAAATATTCACAAACTGTACATTTGACTGGCTGATATCCAGAGTCTACAAAGAACTCAAGTAAATCAGCAAGAAAAAAGCAAACAACCCCTTCAAAAAGTGGGCAAAAAACATGAAGAGAATTTTTTCAAAAGAAGATAGATAAATGGCCAAAATACATATGAAAAAATGTTCAACATCACTAATCATCAAGAAAATGTAAATTATAACTCCAATGAGACACCACCTTATGCTTATCAGAATAGCCATTACTAAAAACTCGAGAAACAGTAGACACTGGCTTGGATGCAGAGAGAAAGGAACACTTATACACTGTTGGTAGGACTGCAAATTAGTACAACCTCTATGGAAAACAGTATGGAGATTCCTCAAAGAAAGAAATGTAGACCTACTATTAATTCTGGTAATCCTACTGCTGGGTATCTACCTAAAAGTAATGAAGTCACTTTATCAAAATGCACCTGCACTTGAATGTTTATCACAGCACAATTCACAATTTCAAAGATGTGGAATAAACCTAAGTGTCCTTCAATTAATGAGTGGATAAAAAAATGGGAGATATATATATATATCTCCCATGTAGTACTACTAAGCCATAAAAAGGAATGTCATTTGTCACAACTTGAATGGAACTAGAGACCATTATCCTAAGTGAAGTAGCTCAGGATTAGAAACACATATGTTCTTACTAGTAAGTGGGAGCTGATAGATGGGTCCACATAGGCACAAAGTGAAAGAAAGGATATGAGAAACCAAGAAAGGGGATGGGGAGGGGAAGTTTGGTATGAAAACTTACCTATTGGTTACTATGAACACTATTTTGGTGATGGGCAAGCCAAAAGCCCGGAGTCGAGCATCATATTCATGTAACAAAACATTTTACCCCAATAATTAATATTTTGAAATAAGAAAAAAATCATTAGAAATGGTTAAGCTTAGTGAGGAAGAAGGCATCTCAAAAGCTGAGATATGCCAAAAGCCAGCCTCTTGTGCCAATTGGTTAGTCAAGTTGTGAATGTAAAGAAAAGTTCTTGAAAGAAATGAAATGTACTACTCCAGTGAACACATGAACTATAAGAAAGTAAAACAGCCTATTGCTGACCTGGAGAAAGTTTGAGTGGTCTGGATATGAGATCAAATCAGCCACAACATTCCCTTAAGACAAAACATAATCCAGAGCAAGGGCCTAACTCTCTTCAATTGTATGAAGGCTGAGAGAGGTGAGGACACTGCACAGAAAAGGTTGAGCTTGCAGAGGTTGGTTCATGAGGTTTAAGGAAAGAAGGCATTTCTGTAACATGAAAGTGCAAGGTGAATCAACAAGTGCTGATGGAGAAACTGCAGCAAGTTATCCAGAACATCTAGCTAAGATCATTGAGGAAGGTGGCTACGCTAAACAACAGATTTTCAATGTAGATGAAGCAGGTTTCTATCGGAGGATGATGCCGTCTAGAACTTTATTAGCTAGAGAGGAAAAGTCAAGAACCAGTTTCAAAGCTTAAAAAGACAGGCTAATTCTTTTTTTAGAGGCTAAGGCAGCTGGTGACTTTAAGCCAATGCTCATTAACCATTCCAAAAATCCTAAGGGCCTTAAAAATTATGGTAAATCTACTCTTCTTATGCTCTATAAACAAAACTTCAAAGCCTGGATGACAGCACATCTGTTTACAGGATGCTTATTAAATATTTTAAGCCCACTGTTGAGATCTCCTGCTTGGAGAAAAAGATTCCTCTAAGTATTACTGCTCATTGACAATGTACTTCGGCTCACAAGAGCTCTGATGGAGATGTACAGGATGAATATTGTTTTCATGCCCACTAACATGACATCAGTTTTGCAGCTCATGGATCAAGGATTAATTTCAATTTTCAAATCTTATTATTTAAGAAATACATTTTGTAAAATGATACCTGTAATAAATAGTGATTCCACTGATGGATCTGGGAAAAGTACATCAAAAATCTTCTGAAATGGATTCACCACTCTAGATACCAGTAACAACATTAATGATTCATGAGAGGAGATCAAAATATCAACCTTAACAGGAGGTTAGAAGAAGTTGCTTATAACTTTCATGGATGACTTTGAGGGGTTCAAGACATCAGTGGAGAAAGTAAATGCAGATGTGGTTGAAATAGCAAGAGACCTAAAATTAGAGGTGGAGACTGAAGATGTGACTGAATTGCTGAAATCTTATGATAAAACTTGAATAGATGAAGAGTTGCTTCTTTTGGATGAGCAAAGAAAGTTGTTTCTTGTGACAGAATCTACTCTTGGTGAAAATGCTGCAAACATTGTCGAAATAACAAAACAGATTTAAAAATTTCTATAAACCTATTTCATAAAGCTGCAGCAGAGTTTGAGAGGGTTGACTCCAATTTTGAAAGAAGTTGTGCCGTGGATAAAACACTATTAAAAAGCATCACATGTGACAGAGAAGTCTTTCCTGAAAGGAAGAGTTGATCATTGTTGCCTTATGTTAAAAAATATCCACAGCCACCCTAGCCTTCCACAATCACCACCATGATCGTTCAGCTGCCATCAAAAGCAAGACAAGATCCTTCATGAGCAAAAACATGACAATTCACTCAATCGCAGATGATTGTTAGCATCCTTCAGCAATAAAGTATTTTTAAATTTAGGTATATACTTTTTCTTAGAGTCAATGGTATTGCAGACTTAACAAACTACAGTATAGTGTAAACATAATGTTTACATGCACTGCAAAACAAAAAAAATTGTGTGACTCACTTTATTGCTTAATGATATCTGCTTTAATGTGATGGTCTGGAACCAAACCCTTGATATCTCCAAAGTATGCCTGTATCCTTTGCTATGTAATCATGGGCAAAGGATGCACACTAAAATGTAGTGATGGACTACAAATCTATAATTCTGACTTTTGGTTGCTAGTAGAAGAGTTTCAGTAATTTCAGCAGAATGCATTTCTACCTTTCCCCAATAAACTCATGAAAAGATTTTTGATCTGCGTGCTTATTGTCGAAGTAAAAGCAGACAACTCTGAAACTCAAAGGGATACCTAAAAATCAGAGCATCTCTTTCACAGTGTTTGATAAAACTTCTTTACCCCATGTTCATGTGAAAATCAGTCACTACACAGTGAAATCCATTTGGGGAGGTAGGGTTTAAAAATGCAAATTAATGTATTTGGCCAAGGTTGAATAAATACTAGATTCATTCCTCTTCCATAAACAAGCAGAAACTAAATAAAATATATGAATGAGCTGCTTTACAGGAGCAGGAGAGGACAAGAGAAACAAATGAGGTGAGCTCCATAATCATCCCAGATTTCTGAGTTACTTTCTAGAGAAAGGCCCTCCAGTGGGGAGAAAGGACAGTCCAGTCATAGAACTGTGGTCCCACTGAATTGACAATACAGAGACCAGAGTTTATGGAAGCTGAGGCAGCCAGAAATTCCAGGGTAGATATCATAGTGGAAGAAGCTACACAGAGAAAAAGCGACAGAAGTATTCATAGGTTTCCCTTTGAGTCTGTGTCTGTTCATAGATAGGGCAACTCTCCCCATGCCCAAGGCCAGGCAGAGAATGACTGAAGATTTGTAAGCTAAACAATGATCAGAGCTCACACAGAGTTGAGAGATTTTTTAGTTCCAACCAAAGAGAGTGGAGAATCCTCATTGAATATCCAGGACATTTAGTAAATAACCCAGTAGGGAACCCTACTAGTAGGGCTTGACTATTTAAAAACAAGCCTTGAAGAAAAATACTTAATACTTTTTAGGATGGTCTTATTGAGATATAATTCACATATCGTATATTTCACACATTTAGATTGTGCAGCTTGGCAGTTCCTCAAAAGGCATAACGTGGTGTTCCCATGCAACCAGCAATTCCACGCCTGGGTATACCCCCAAGAGAAATGAAAACACAAAAACACACACAAACTTGAACACAAATGTTTATAGCAGTATTATCCATAATGCCTAAAAGGTATCCAAAATATCCAAATGTCCTTGAGCTAATGATGAATAGACAAAATGTGGTATGTTCATAAAATAGAATATTATTTGGCAATAAAAAAGATATCAAGTACCAATACACGTTACAACAAAGATAGCCCTTGAAAACAACATGCTAAGAGAAAAAAGCAAACCACAAAAGACCATATATTGTATGATTCCATTTATATAAAATGTCTAGAATAGGCAAATGTCTAGAAATAGAAAGGATCCTGGGGCCATGAAGGGTGAGGTGGGAAATAGGAAGTGACTGACAATTTGGGAGTGACAAAAATATCCTAAATCAGATTGTTGTGATGGTTACATTACTCTGCAAATATATTAATAAACACTGAACATTACACTCTAAATGAGCAAATTATATGCTCTATGAATTATCACAACAAATGGTGAGGTTTATTCCATGGGTTTTAAAGGGCATAGATACAATAACTGGTCCTATATTAAATGCTTATGGACAAATAAATGAATTGTTAAAGATGATTAGAGAAATTTGAATGGGCATTATTGATATTAAAAAATATTGAATGCTGATATGGAAACACGGAAATGTAGAGTTTGCTCCTCCTAAATAATAACATACTGAGGGTAACGACATATACTAAAAAATACATATACTTTAAGCTAATTTTGGTTAAATAAAAACACACACACAGACAACAATTACATATGAGTGTGTGTATATGCACGTATATAAACATTTAAAAGGCAATGTATGAATACACACTTAACTGCAGTAATAGGAATATGTTGTTTTTATTTTCTTATTTTTGTCTTTCCCTGTGTTCTTCAATTCTTTACACTACACACGTATTCATTTTACAATAAAATTTTATTTTATTTTTATATGTTTTACATACATCAAGCGTATGCAAAAGTAGAGAGAATAGAGTGATGGGTCTCCACGTCTCCCTCGCACTGCCTCAGTGGTAGTCAGTACAGCTTATTCTGTTTCATCCGAACCCGCCGATTACCACCCCCATAATCTCCTTGGATTGTTTTGAGGCAAATTAAAATTTTATTTTGAATTTAAAGATTATCATCAACTTGGTACTTAATTAACTTTATATAAGTGCACAGAAAAGTCTATTAGGACACATAGCAAACAGTGATTGAGAACGGAATAGGAGTGTGGTGAGAGTGGGTGGATCTCTCATGATGAGAAAGTATTCATGCATGGCTTGTAGAATCTTTAGAATCATAAAAAATGGAAAGATAATTTTTAAGAAGGAAACATCTCTCCATATATATTAGAGGTGCAAGTCTTTTCTCATGTTAGTTAAGGCCATGCAAAGTAATCAAAGGAGCAATGAACTAGAAATCAAGAGGCGTGAGTTCTTCTATTTCTGCATCATGGCTTGTAATGGCTTGGAAGGATTAAGCATGACATTCACTATTCCAATAACATCTTTGAGCATCTGCTGGCGTTATCCTCATTGCTGGAGATACAGTGGGAGCTCATTTCCACAATAGTCAGGACTCCTTGGGTTGTAAGGAAAGGTGTCTCCTACTCAAACTAGCTAAACCTAGAAAAATGTAATGGCTTCCTTCCACAGGCACAGAATCCAGGAGGGACCTGACTTCAGGTGTATCTGGTGTTATAATAGTTTCATCAGGACTTGGTTTTCCCATTCCCTTCCCCATCCTCACCTTGCTTTCTTCTCTGTGGTCTTCCATTTCATGCAGGCTCTCTCAAAATAGCACCCCCAGGCAACTCCGTGAATACATACTGCATTGAGACCAAGTATTCTAGGTAATGCCTTTGTTCATCTTGGTCCATTATGATCCTATCTCAATATAGTCTTGCGTAGGCCTCAATCAGTATGCATAAAACACTGAGCACAACATCTGGAACATTAACTACAAAGTAAATATTATTTTTCCTCACCTTCTAGCTACAAAGTTGCATTCCTTATGCTTGCAAACTGAGTTGTTTCTTTCTTGGTTTCATTTCTTAATTCTTAAAACATTATATTTTATCTATGATCTATTTTGTGAGGCTGTAGTTTAAAAAATGTCCATGGTCCATTAACTCATAAAGATATTCTGGGCTAATTTCCAATTAATCATCATTGAATGCTTCCCTGTTGTAGCCATCAGAGATCTTGCATGATCTTTGATGGTCCAATCAATGTTGTTCACACCCAGCACTGATGAGAGAAGCTGCGCTTCTGTTTTCACAGTTCACGTTTCAGGAAGAAAAATGCCCATGATTTCCACCTCTCTTTTGCAAAATTACTTTTAGTTTCCCTATTATCCAGTGACAAATGGCAGGAATAGCAAGTCAATTTTTCAAGGAGAAATGCAGAAACCTTTCCTCTCCTTGGAGTCAATGAGATATTCCAGAAAGAGCAGAACTTAAAAGTCAGGCTAATAGTTTTAAATACTTTTCATTGTCTACTAGTCAGGACTACTTGGAAAGTCATTTGGTCCTTCAGAGCCTCAGTTTACAACTATTAAATGGGGATAGTAATGGGACCTATTCCATAATATAGTTGGGAAGATTATGGAGCATAAACTTTGTGAGTTTCCAACATAATGCCTGGGACGAAACAGACTTTTGGCAAACTCAAGTCATCTTTCCTCCTCCAAAGGCACAATGTTTTTAGATGTCATTGTCTGGGTTTTGCTTTATTTCTCATATGAATATTATTTCCCTTCTCTCTCCAAGTCATCCATAAATCCCTTGATCTTGTGAATCATGCTGTTTTTATTGCCCATGGAGCTCAACACAGTTTCTTTTCATGGACAAAAGCCCTAACAAATGATTTGTGGATATATAATATAATTTGGATCAATACACCTATCCAGAATCTATAGGTAAAAATATATTAATGATGCAAGCATCTAAAAATCCTATTATATCTCAGATGGTGTTATGGGATATCCATTTATTTTCTCACTTAATCTAACACTGCGAAGATAAGTATGGCTCCTGCCTTATTTTACAAATAAGGAAAAAGGGTTCGTGAATGCTAAGAACTAACTGCAAAAGCATTCAGTTGGTGTGTGGTGGAGTTTGTCTCAAGTCCAATTCTGGTCTTCAGCCCCTTTGAACCAACTGCACATCATCCATCTTCCAGAGAAGCCAGTGCGTGGGACATTTGCATCTCTCAGCAGGGAGTGGTCTGGCAACATAAAAGGATCAGGCTAAACCATGAAGAGACTTCAAGAGCCCATACTTCCTGGTGAAGGTGCGCATCACTATAGGAATGGAGACATGAGCACTTCCAAGGACACACTGGGAAGAAGCCCAGGCTGCAAGGATTCCTCTCCAGCTCCAGGGCTCAGCCATCTTTGCAAAAATAACCTCCTGCCCCAAGGCTCAGTGGTGCTTATCCCCGGCTTTGTTTCCTCCTCTGAGGATCCTCTCCATGTTGCGGCTCCCAGATTTAGTCTAGATTCTCTGTGGATATTTTGTTTTGAGTTTTCAGGTCTATGCCCCAGAAAGACACCTCCTCCTTTGCCCTCCCACTGCACTCTGATATCTCAGCTCCTGCCTTGCCGGGTGGCCTTGGCAAACCCAAAGTTGTTGTGGGAGTCCAGGAGAAGCAGACTCCCCTGCCTTTCTTCTGCAGAATAGCATCATGCTTCATCCTTATGACCTTAGATGGAACAGCGTGCATATTCCCACAGCAGGGAAATATTTTAGCTCCTTTTCCAGTGTTTTTTTTTTTTTTGCTACTTTAACCCTGCAATTTTTCTTTTCACAATACCAAATTGGGTCATTTCATGCCAAGTGCAGTTGCAGGTGGGTACAGTCAGATCAAGGGTTGCAAAACAAGAGTGAGCTTAAAAATTCTGGGTGGAGATAGCAGAAATTTCAAGCACAGAAGATACACATTTATAAGAAAATAGTAAAACTGTACTTAGATACAGTCACCAGGAATGGGGAAGGAACAAGTTGGAGCAAGAATGTGAATCCAAATCATATGACTGGAGAATCAAATAAGAGCATATGGCTCTGGGAGGTGGTGATGGAGAAACCCTATAGAGGTATGCAAAAGGGGTTGGACTAGGAGAGGTCGAACCTGCCATTTAATACTGATGACAATATTTGATATAACCTCACATGTATTACTCCTTTTTGTCTTCCATAAATAGGTCTTTGTTTCTTCTACGCATTTTAAGATGGGAAATTTGATATGCAAGGAGG
The DNA here is from genome assembly GCA_008750895.1 of Mirza zaza. Taxonomy (NCBI): domain Eukaryota; kingdom Metazoa; phylum Chordata; class Mammalia; order Primates; family Cheirogaleidae; genus Mirza; species Mirza zaza. The sequence goes on from VSMD01105324.1 coordinate 112,258, forward strand.
TTAGGTAATTTGTCCAATGTCCTAGAGCTAATGAGAGGCAGAAATTTTTTTCTTTTCTTTTTTTTTTTTGAGACAGAGTCTCACTTTGTTGCCCAGGCTAGAGTGAGTGCCGTGGTGTCAGCCTAGCTCACAGCAACCTCAAATTCCTGGGCTCAAGCAATCCTGCTGCCTCAGCCTCCCGAGTAGCTGGGACTACAGGCATGCGCCACCATGCCCAGCTAATTTTTTCTATATATATTAGTTGGCCAATTAATTTCTTTCTATTTATAGTAGAGACAGGGTCTCACTCTTGCTCAGGCTGGTTGAGATGCAGAAATTTTAATGAGTGGTAGGTTTGTTTTATTCCAAGACTTAAGTTGATATTCCAAAGGTATACAGAGGGCTACACTTCAATATTATCCTTAGAAGCTGAGATGATTTCCAAACCTAATGAACTGATGGGGCAGAAGGTTATTGATGTGCTGCCAAATCCGATCCATTTGCTATGATACTGTTCAAGTGACTAAGGTCCTGCATGGCCAGAGAAGATCAGCAAGAACCTACGGGAGCTAACACACATGAAAGGAGATGGCACCAGAGGTCTTGACATAGGCTTAGGTGTTCCAGACAAGGCCTCTGGAGCTTGGCCAATAGCCTTCACCCTCCTTATATGTCCTCTTTGGCATTTCACTCCCCTTGCAAGCTTCCTCTCTCATCCTCCCATAACATGTGTGCAGCAATTTAAGAAAGTTCATGTGCTTTCCTATGCCCCTCAAAGCTTATAATTCCACAGGGCATGTTCTAAAAATAAAATTGAAGCTATTCTTAAGTAGGAACGTTCCTGTGCTCAGAGCTCAGCTTCTAGGGAGCTCCAGGCGGTCACCAACACATTTGCAGATCCTGCCCCTCTCTCATATCAGCGCTGGGGTCTGCTTCCCTCACCTGGAAATGCTGCTACCTGGTTTTGTAGCACTGTGTGACTCATGCAGGCTTACTCAGCCTCCATTTCATTAAAGATAAAATATAGAGTTAGTGAGGATGAAAGAAAATAATGCTGGAAGCATCCACAGAGCTATTGTGGTGACTTGGGGGCCGTCAGTTAATACTTTGGGGTTGGGAGTTGTAGAGGAGGCAGGCTAAATGGGCCTATAGAGCCAGGAGGCATGGCAGATATGATGGAGAAGTAGAGTGTGATCATATGAGGGCACTCTAATAGCCAGAGCTGTTCAGAGATGAAATGGACCACTTTGGGAAGTAGTGAGTCTCTTGTCACTGGAGGTGAAGTTGGAAGAGCACTGAAAGTTTTTAGGGAAAGATTCACCTCTGGAAAATGCAGACCCTGGGCATGCTAAGACTTCACTGCCAAGCCTGCAGTGTCAGGGGAGTAGCTGAACACAGGTGGCGGCAGGGTTCTAAGAAATAACTAGTTCCTGTGCCTGACTGTGAAGGCAGTTAGCCATTATCTCAGTCCCATTGTCTCCAGAGGGCCCTGGCGTTGACAGGAGGATGGTAGTGTCAGGAACCTGGGTGATGGTATTTACCAGCCTATCAGGGAGCAGGAGAGCAAATGAAGCAAAGCGGGAAGGACCTTAGCACCTGGAGGAGCATAGCCAACTTCACATTCTCACAGTGGATGAGTTCGAGGCACAAGGAGGGAGCCAGGACTCTGGGGACACAAAGGATGTGCCCTAGACACAAATGGTGTGGGGGAGAGTGGGAGGAGCATCACAGGTGGGGCAGCTCCTTTGCACATGGCTCCTGCTATGGGTACAAGGTTCTAACAGGAGGCCAGCCAGACCCTGCACAGGGAAGGGCTCACGTGAGTGTGCCCAGGGAGGCAGGGCTGACTGCTCCAGCAGGGGCTGGGAGACTGTACTTTGCAGCGCCTTCTACTCAGAGACCACAGCATCCCATGGCCTGAGGGACTCTGGGAGCCAGCCAGGATTAAGTTTGCTTAGTGGTGTCAGTCTTCTGTCTAAGGCAGCTATTCTCAATGTTTAGCAAGTGTGAGAGTCACCTGGAGGGCTTTTGAAAATACAGATGGCCGGGCAACACTACCAGTTTCTGATTGAGCACATCTGAAAAGGGCTTGAGAATCTGCATTTATAACAAGTTCCCAGGGGCCGCTGTTGCTGCCGCTGGCCCAGAGACCCCACCCAGTATGCTAGGGCCAAGAGTGCCCGGGAGAGGGAAGCCTGCTTTCCCCCATACTCACTCAACAAAGATATCACCTGTAGGTTTCAATTGCCATGACAAGAGCTACATATATCAGTGAATGAGACACTATCCCTGAAGTCAAGTGGCTTGTAGTCTAGAGATCCATGAAAGGGCAGTTACTAGACAGCGTTAGTACTAAGATGCAGTCCCTACAGGAGGCAGTGAGCCTGTGAGCTCATGGGTGCTGGGACACACTGTCTTGGTGACAGTAGAGAAAGTTTTCAAGACCATGTGATCTTAAGACCAGAAGCTGGTTTTAGTGTCAGCAAACCCTGAGTCAACAGTTGGCTTTATCCCTTGGCACCTGATTGACTTTAATTATGTTAATTATGTTCTCTAAGCCTCAGGTTGCCAAATGGTCTTGACTCATTCAACACCATGACCATGGGCATGTTTTAGGCGTTGTTCTGAGAACAACAATGTGTGAGTCAGAGTTATCCAGAGAATCAGAACCAAAGGACACATGGAAATCTGTGGAATGAGGTTAATTGTGAGGGGCTGGCTTTTCAGTCACGGAGGCTGATAAGCCCCAGGTTTTGCTGTCTGCTGCTGAAGACCCGGGAAAGTGGTGGTGTAATTCAGCTTGAGTCTGGAAGCCTAAGAACTAGGAGTGCTGGTGGTCAAGGGCAAGGGAAGGTAGAAGACCCAATCCAAGTAGAGAGCAAATTCCTCCTTGTACTGCTTTTTTTGTTCTAATTGGGCCACTGACTGGTCAGATGATGTCTACACACACTGGTGAGGCTCGCTCTTCTTTACTCAGTCTACTGATTCAAATGCTAATCTTTTCCAGAAACACCCTCACAGATGCACCCAGAAATAATGTTTTGTCGGCTATCTGGTTATCCCCTAGCTCAGTCAAGTTGACATCTGAAATCAACAGCTACACGTGACATACACTCTGTTCTCAAGCAGCTCACCCTCTGCTAGTGGCAGTGGGGTTGGAGACAGCATATTACCACACGGACACACATGTCAGATGAAAAATGAAGACGAGGTGCTCAGACAAGGGGTGATGGGGTGGTGGTGGGTCATTTTAGGGAGGATTGTTGGGAAAAGTCTCTCTGAAGAGGGCACATCTGAACTGATGCAGAGGAGGCTGTATTTTACAACATGTTCTACACTGTGGGGTGGAAACTTGAGTACACATGTGAATTAAACAACTCTGACAGTGAACCGTCAATAAAATCTGCTCAGCATCACCTTTCTCCTTATCTTCGCTATATAATTATTACGATGATTACAATGATTATAATGCCAGGAAGGCAAATGTATGAGCAGGGACCCGGAGAAGAGAGGCCGTAGGTCAGTGGCACGAAGCACGGAGCATTGAGGGAGACGTGAGTGACAACACCTGAGAGCCCAGTGACAGATCCCCAGGGTCAGGCCAGATCCAGGATGTCTGCGGGAGCTGCTGGAACAATCTGGGTAGCGATGGGGCCATGGTTGTTTTGTGTTTGAAGAAAAGCACCTGCCAGTCATCTCACTGTGTGGGAGTGAGCAAGATGGGGGCTGGGAGGGAGTCTGGAAAGTGTCCAGAGTCTGCACCATATCAGAGCGGCACTGGAAAGGGCGCAGAGATTACGACTAACAGTGAACAGAGCTCAGCTGTGCCCTGGTCGTGGAGGGGAGAGGGCCTGGGCACCTCCCGCGGAGCTACGCCCTGAGGAAGAAAGACCACTGAGGCAGACTGGGGAGAACCTGCCGCGGGCTGTCTGCCCGATGACTTCGCCATGGGATGCTCTTTTCTGTCAAATGGGATATTTTCCTGCCTCACGGAGAAGGATATTCTGAGGACTGAGTCAGATGACAGGTATGAAAAGCACTTTGGAAATTATAAAATATTTTTGAAATGCGAGGTGCTATTTTTGTTACCCTTGGTTTCCCTCTATAGAATGTGACCCGATAACTGAATGCCGGCGTCTGGCTGCTCCAGAGGGACCGTCAAAGGAGATGGGAGGCTGGGGCTGCATCTGCCCCGGGCCCTGCACAGGGCCTGGGTGAGCCCCCCAGGGACCACCCTTTCCAATAACACCCTTACTATGTCTCTCATTTAAGGCGATTTGCCAGGCAAAGCTGCGTGCCACAGCAGAGGAAGGCGTGGGGGGCCTCGGATGATTCAGCAGCTGGAAGGAAATAATCCCCATGGATTCTAACGGGAGCTAAGAGGGCCACTACGCAATGGCCGCCCACGCTCCCATCACTAAGCGCGCAGGGCAGCTGCCTCCGAGCGCCCACAGGCGCTCCCAGCAGGAGCATCCCTGTTCAGAGCACTAGCAACGACTTAGGAGAGGTTCCTTTTCACTGAGCTTTGGACATGGAAGCCTATGGAGGGCTCAGCTGGGCACACCAATCATTTTCCTTATAGCTGATTTCCTCCCTCTGTCCTTTCCTCTCCTTAGTCCTCCTTCCCATTTCTATCTCCCTGCCTACTCCCGTGCCTCCATCCCCTACTGAGGAATCTGACAGGAATCTCTGAGGCAGGTACCCAGAGGCCTTTGGAGCCCAGCAATTGGCGGTGGGTGCAGTGGGTGAGGGTGGTGGGAAGCCTGCATTCACGCTCCCACCTGCTTCTGCCCTTTGGAGAGTGATTGATTATGCAGGTTGTTGTGTGGCTCCTCCTGTCATTGGAATAGGGGTGCATTTGTGTGTGTGTGTGTGTGTGTGTGTGTGCGCGCGCACACTGTGGCCCTGCAAAGCTTCCTGGCCATTCACCCCAGCCAAGCCTCTGGAGGACTTGTTCCAAGTGCAGAGCAACTCCCTCTACTGTGAGTCCCCTGAGGTTCCAGAGGAATCTGCAAGCACTGGTAAATGCATTTGCTGTGAAGGACTTTATATCAAGATTTCTGCAAGGCCACAGCAAAATAGCTCAATCCTAAATTGCACAAGTCATCATGGGTCTGTGCAGTGTCTTCTCCCTCCCTCTTCAAGGGAAGAGCAGAGTCTTGCATGTACCATTCCAGCAAATTGGAGCTCAGCATTCATATTCTCTCAGACTGAAAACTTGAACCCTTGAGGAAGACCCAGATCTCTGTGGGAATGTACCCAGGCTGGCTGCCATCTGCACAGAGCTCCATTGCCCCTCACCCAGGGCCCCAGTTAGGTTAGGTTAGGTTATTGCCCTCCTCTCAGGCTCATGTCCTTTCCTGGGTAAGGCAGTATCCATTCTAGGCTGAACTGTTTCCTGCAACAGGGACCACTGTCCCTGATCCAGTCTCTATACACAGCTGGCATTTGCATTACTTCAATAAATGTTTACTAATTACTGATTACTGGGTATACAAATGAAAAGAAAACTCTGCTCTTCCCCATAAGAAAGCCACAATCTAAAGGCGAGAGAGAGAGATGCAAACAAATAAGTACAGTGGATGGTTTAAGCATCTTTTGTACACAGGGGATGTTTGCATTTGCTGTTACTTGTCCATCTAGGAAAAGGGTAGAATAGACCATCTGATACCTAATTCGTAGAACCTCATATTATTACTGATAATGGCAGTGATATCACAATCCTTACCACAATCTCGCAATGTCTGTAGACACTAGTTTCATTTCATAGCTGAGGAAACTGAGGCAAAAAGCAGTTAAATGACTTGCCCAAGCGTATCATTTCCAGACATTTAGAAAATGGCAGAGCTATAAATCAAACCATTGTCTATCTGGCTCCAAAATTTTCATACTTTGCCTCACACTGGTCTGTCCCTCTCTGATACCCTCTCCTTTTGTACTGCAGCTTGCCACCAGCCTGCAAAAGAGTGGAGTGCAAGCTTTTGGGTCGTCACCATGCAAGACTATTTCACCTTCTGAAATCAGGCCAGCATCAGACATGTGACACGACAAGGGAACAATTCCCCATTCAGAGGGTCATTAAGGAAATGAAAGCCAACAGATCATTGCTATGCACGAGGAAACAACATAAATGGGAAAATCTATGAACATCACCTCGGTAAGTCTCTAGGAAATTTGAAGCAGAGATGAATGTGCCAGAGCATGAGTGGGTAATGCATCAACAGTGAGAACCTGGGAACCACAGGGCCAGGCTCATAGGAAACGTGATCCATTCTGTTCAGCATGGAATGAATTCTTTGGTGAAACAGAGGAAGGGCATTTTAGCCACCTGCTCATCAAGTATAAGATCTATCGATCAGGCTTTTAACACTGGGAGGATGAAAGGAATGCTTAAACCTGTTCCTCTGGGCATGCGGGCAAAGGCTCAGTGGATTGCCCTGCAGGTGGGTGGAAGCCCCTTGGCCATGTCCCTGCAGACTCGGCAGTGCTTGGGATCAGAGCTCATTCCACACTCCTCAGGCTCTTGCTGGCGGCAGAAACTGGGAAACAAGGGCACCCTGCGGACCTGAGACTTGGCATCTACCACAATGCCTCATAGAGCCAGTACCCTTGCGCAAGGCCCTCCCTCACCTTTCTGACAAAGGGACAGTTCCTAGTTGATCAATGGAATGATTTGCTCACCAGGGGATGTTAGATCATCATGCCACTGATTCTGTTCTGCCCACCTTGGGCATGTGCCAAGTTCCTTCCAAGTATCATTTTACTTGGGAATTTGTTCTACTTCTCCCCAGGAGCACAAGAACAACACCTGACAACAAAAACATCTTGCTCATGCAGATTTCATTGATCCATTAGTGGTGCAACCACAGCCCCTCCCACTCCCCACCAGGGTCCTTATACATCCTGGGGAGCGTCAACTATATGCAAAACCAGTCAAGTCTGTTTTTCTCAGCATCCATCCTCACTTTGTGTTGTAGCACTATGATTTTCTGAGAAAAGTCTTCTGAAGAGATGTTTGTTCTCTTCCTAGAATTCTGTAACTTTACAGAAGAGAGTCTCTGCACAGCTTCAGTGGAATAGTATAATCCCCCTAACTTAAAAAAAAAACTGATAATGACAAATTGAACTTTATTGAATGTATAAGTGCACACACTGTGGTAGGCACTTTTCATATATCATCTTATTTAATGCTTATACATAAATCCATCAAGGAAGCACTATTAGACCCACTTTATAGATGTGAAGCCTAAAGGTGAAGAGGCCAGTTAGGGCAGAACCAGGTTTTTGCATCCAGGTGTCTCTGGCTTCAAAGTCTACACTCTTTGCCACTGTGGTCCTTGCTGCCCCCTAACCCCCTTTCTGAGATTTGTAACATGAATTAGAGTATTCAATGCACAGAGAAGTACTCAGTAAAGAAACCTGATTAATTTCATTTAACCCTTTATTAAGCTCTGTCAGCTAGTATTGCCACAGCAGGCAGATGTTTCGCTTCCTGACTCACTTGCCCAGAATGGGTTAATTGTGTGTAGCAAGAGTAGTAGTATCAGTGTTGGCCCAAAGGTGGTGATAATAATGACCACGATAATGACATTTACTAGAAGACTACTATGTGCTAGGTTCTTTCACTTTCTGTGTATCATCTCACCTGATCCTCTAAATTATTCTAAACAGTTAGTACTTTCACTGTCCCCAGAGTAGATGAGGATGCTGGGCATTGAGAATCATCCTGCCCAAGGTCACAGCTTTAGGAAACGGCAGCACAGACACTTGAACTCAAACTCCTGCGAATTCTCAACCCTCTGGATGTTGTCTGTTTTCCTCCCCTGCATTTCAGCCTGCCTTCCCTTAGGACAGGGCTGTCTTCCAACCACAAAGAGCCACACCTTCCCTGGTAGCTCATTTCTAGAAGAACCTGATGATTTTCTTTCAGCATCTTAAACACATGGAAAGAACAGGGCCCGCCGTCCGTCCGTCTGCCTCCTAGAATGTGAAGCGTCAGGAGCTTGGAGGAAGCTCTGCTGTCAGGCAGGGAGCGCTGCCACGGAAGCCTGGCAAGAGGAAGGCGGCCCACAAGCCCCAGCGTGGCAGCAGGGGCATCACTCTACGTGGAACCCTGTAGACCAGTAGGTCAAGCCTCCAAAATACACGAATTTCAAAATTGAAGCAGTAAAGCACACTTTTTCCCCTCGGCTTGCAATTGCCCCTTAATTGGAGCATGAATAGCAATTACACTATAAAGCCTAGCAGGAATTTGTGGGTAATTAGAGTATGTCTTGGGCAGTGCATTTTAATGGAAGAATCCGGCTAATCATTGAGTGACTTTCATCCTCCACCAAGTGATAAAATCATCGTGAAATGCCTATCAATCACTCGGAGAAATTGCAAGTGTGATTTTAACTCCTGTTAGAGTAGGGCTGAGATGTCTGGAAAACCTCACCCTGCCCAGAAGTCTCTGTCTGTGGCCTCAAAGCAGAAGCAGAAGCAAAGTTGTTCTCATAGTCTGGAAACTCACAACGTCGCCTCTGTAGCTTCTTTACATACCTTGCGTATGTCTGTCCTCAGCACAGCTTTGTGCAGAGAGTATCTGTACACCCCTGGAACAGGCAAAAGCATTTTGACTCAGAGCAATTTACCCAAACCCATACAGCTAATAAACTACAGATCCAAAATTTAAACCCAGGTGGTTTAATCTCCAAAATTCATGACCTTTCAACTCTGCTATAATCACTCAACATTTATTGAGCACCTACTGTGGACCAGCAGCTTCCCATACATCATGCTATCTACACATTCAATGGCTATGTAAAGTAGGCATTTTTATCACATTTACAAATGAAAAAGTAAAATTCAAACAGGAGTGATAGTTATCATGTTAGACTATCATCCTTTTTCACCTTTCTTATCACAAGTGCACACACACACACACATACCCTCTCTCCCTCCATCTGTTTTCCAATAGCTGAAGCCACATGTCTTTGTGCCCTCTCTAAACCAGGCCATTAGACAGTACTAAGAGAGATGGTCTAAAAGTCATCCCCAGGGGAATGGAGAAATGACACATGGAAAGAAGTCAGTCAAAAAAGGATGATAGCAAGCTATCTGTCAATGCCAGAGCAAGGGCCCTGGGGGCACAGGAAAACTGCAGACTAGGGACGCACATCAGCATTGCCTCACTAAGGGGCAGCAGAGTGGGTGTTCATCACCACCTTCGTCAGTCGTGGTTGAGGATTCCTCAAGGTGGATGAGTTAATTCCCCAATTCCCAGATGCATCTAGCTTGTGGCAAGGATAGCAAAGTGGGTTCCAGAGCAAGCAAAGGTCCTCAGCAGAAGAGGGCCAGATAGAACCCCTTGCAGTATCACGGTTCCCAGAAGCATCAGGACCACAAGCTGATAGGCGCTGAAGAAGTAAAACGGAGACAGCAGAATGCCCAGCTTTGACCTCAGACAGGCCTGGCTAGGTGTGCTTGCTGGGTCATTGGCTGGCTGTGATTGACAAGAGAGAACTTGCTCACTCGCTGTTATTCAGTGCATGTCAACTCACGTGCGAACCAGGGAAACCGATACCCACATCACAGAGGGATTAGAAGACGCCAGGGAATAAGATCTGTCAGATCTCAACACTCTTTACCTGGCATACAGTTGCTGCTCAAGATATATTAATTCATTTGCCCCTTGAAAACTGCCTTGAAACCAAACAATAAAAGGTGGTTTCTGTTCTAGTCAAAGCATCAAATCATTCTTCATTTACAGACTAAATCAGTGAAGTGCAATTTCTGGGTTCATGACTTCCTTTGAAAACTGATTGAAATCTATTATCTCCCATCCCAGAAATATACACATAAGGTGTTTCCTGCAGAAACAGAGGAACTTTCACAATTCTCTGAGGGAATCAATATGGAAGCAGAAGTACATTTAGTGAATTTGCTGTATTTTTGCCTGCTGTGAGCATCCCCCAGAGTTGTAATCCTGGTGGTGATGTAAGCCCAGGTAGACCCTTGGAAGAGACCCATCCTGAGTGTCATCTATGAGTGGCGGAGGGCCAGAGAACTCTTTTTCTGTCTCACAATTCCCGGAAACTTCAACAGGGACAAAAGTAGTTTGTAAGTTATTTGCTCAGTTTAGCTTTGGGCCATTGGTTTCCCTTCACGTCAGCATCCTTCCAGAAAGATGATTTAGGTCAAGCTCGAGAATAAATGCTGAGTGGTTTATGCTCAGCTCTCTAACACAAGGAAAGAAGTGGTAGAAAAAAGAAACAAGATTTGACATTATTTAATACTATGACCTGAATGCTTGTACCCCACCCCCAATGCATATGCAAAATCCTCACCCCCAAGGTGACAGAGTCAGGAAGTATGGCCTTTGGGCAGTGCTATAATTTGAATGTGTCTCCTCCCAAATTCAAGTGTTGAAACTTAATCCCTGTTGTGGTGTTATTAAGAGCTGGAGGAGGAGCTGATTAGGCCATGAGGACTGTGCCCTCCTGAATGAATGAGTGCCTTACAAGATGGCTTGAGGGCCACCTTCACCTTGTGGTCTCCACATGCAAGGGTACGGTGTTTCTCCGCTTTTGGCCTCCGCCTTTCACCAAGTATAAATGCCACTGAGAGAAGATGCCGTGGATGGAATAGGACCTCAGCAGACACCAAACCTGCTGGCACCTCGATCTTGCACTTCCCAGCTTTCAGAATTATGAGAAATAAATGTTATAAATTACACAGCATCATGTATGTTAAAATAGCAGCGCAGAGTAAGACAGGTGGTGATTAGGTCATGGGGCAGAATCGTCAAGAATAGGATTAGTGCCCTGATAAAAGAGTGTGAAGAGAGACCTCTCATCCCTTCCACTATGTGAGGATATAGCAAGAGGGTGCTGTCTATGAATTAGAGAGCAGGCTCTTACCAGACATCAAATCAGCCTTGAGTTTAGACTTCCCAGCCTCCAGAATGGTGAAAAATAAATTTGCAATGTTTATAAGGTACTGGTTTATGGTATAGGTGGTCCCCAAGTTATGGATGAGATATGCTCCTGAGAACGTCTTTAGGTCAGATTTGTATGTAACTCAGATCCCTGATGAACAGTGCATATATGATAATATAATACTACAATGGCTCATATGTAGTAATAATAATGTAGTATAATACCATAATAATAATAATACCCCTGTAATGTAATAATAAGTTACAGAAACTGTTGTTCTCTTTCTTTTAATTCAAACAAACAACATAAAAACAAACTCAAACAAAAGGTTCAGATGAGAAACAGGAGAAATTTCCACAAAGAATATTAAAGGTTAACACTCACCTAATGCTGCATTAATGTCTTGCTTACTGGAAGGGGCACGTTTGAGGCAAGGCATTAGCTTAGCATTGGCTATGGAGACGGAGCTGGAGAGGCTGGAGCGGGAGCTGGAGAACCAGGGTCTGACTCTGCTGCTGCAGGAGGGGAGCTTAGCACTGAAGTCAGCTTCTTGGAAAAGGTGTCTGGGGCTGTTGGCACAGCCTTTTTCTTCTTTTCATCACAAATGACCTTGTAGTAGCTGATGTTCTCACTCCTGCATGGTAGACCTTTGTAAATGTTAGGATTTAACTCCTCAAGCTTAGCAAATCCTGCTTCGGTGAGACGTAAGGCTGCAGCTCATTCTTCTTTCGTAACTTCCTCAGCTCCAGATCTTCTGATTCTTTGCATTTTTGAGTTTCTATCAGCGACATCTCCATCCACCTATGAGACTAGCTTTTAGGGCAAAGATGCTGCGCAAACCAACCACTTATGCCATGTGGGTTTCTTTACATGAATGGAAGAAACTGACTTAATTAATAACTTAATTATTGAACTATAAATTATTCTTATGGGGAACCTTGGGAGCCCATTCTCAAGTGTGGAACACCGGAAGTCTAGTCCTCCATAACCAAGGGACTGCCTGTATTTTGTGACAGCAGCCCAAGGACTCAAACATTTAACTTGGCTGAGAAGCGTCAGTCTTTCATGAAAAAGAAGCCAAGGTTACAACATCTCGGATCTAAGTCTTTGCTTCTTCCTTTTTGAAAAGGAAACCTCTGCAGAGGGGTGATAGAATATTCACTATTTTTTTTATAATCGAATTCCTGTATGTCACCTGCTGAGGCTCCGCTTCCCTACCAAGCAGCACAGTCAGAACTACACAGCACTGGGACCCATAACTCACTTGGCATTGCCCTGTGTCCTCATTTTTCTTCCATCTTCCCTCCGGCAATATCCCAAGGCAGAGCGACCTGTTCTGCACCTCCACAAGAGTAGCCCTGCAGTTTCTACTTCGTGCCAAGAGACTCTTCCACGTAACAATGGACTTCGTTCCACTTGGACTCTGAGGGATCCAAGAGGGACCACTTAACCACAGGCTCGCTGCAGAGCAATCCCTCTGCTAGTCCCTTTCCGCGGAAGAGGAATCTGCTACCATCTGTACGTGACAAGAGCAAATGGCCAAGGGACTGTTTAAGTCACTGTATAAGGATTAATTCTGCCTTCAGAGATTGAAAAAGAGGCACATTTTATGTCTTTTCCACACCTTCCCTGTTTCTCTCTTACCTTCATTTGTCCTCAGTAAAGTATAGAGTTATCATCAGCCCTCTCAAATGTCATGTGACGAGGAAACACGCTAGAGGCACTGGAGTGGCAGAAAAATAGCAAGAACTGCATTCCGTTCCCGCGTCCCCCGCTGTGCCCCAGATCCCTGGATGTCAGCGTGCCATGGAACTGTAAGAACACAGGGCGATCTGGGTCGAAGAGCTAAGTGCCAACTCACCAGCTGTGGGACCCAGACAAGCCCTTCTCTGCATGTCTGGTCACTCATTAGCAAAGCGGCAGCACTCACACCACACTTGTGAGCATGGCATGGAATCATGCTGTGCAATATCGGGCATGTTACAAGTGCCCGATCCTGTGAAGGCTCTCCCTCCACCTACTGCTTTGGGTTCTTGCCATTGCGTGTCACCTGTTTCACACCACAGGTGAAAGCATACCCTCATCCCTGTGGATCCCATAAAGGTAGAGCGACACATTTTTAAAGGGATGTATGACCACAGGAAACACATCTGGTTCTCCCTGTGCCTTGTCGTACCCTTCGATAGGGTTGTCAGGTAAACCACAGGGCAGACAGATTAATAACCTTTTTAGTTAAGAATGTCCAAATATCGCGTAATATAGACTTGTACTAAAAACTGTATTTGTTGTTGATCTGAACTTCAAATTTAAGTGGATGGCCTGTATTTTTACTTACTACATTCTGCAAGCTACGTGTGCACACATATCTCAGCATTCTGTGTCTTTACCTGGCTGAGGAGAGTGCAAGAGCTCAAGGGCACCCATCAAATTAAGGTTGGCCTAATTTGGATCCCAAGTGATGGTGACTGTCCTGTATAATCTTAATCATGTTTCAGGCCACTTTGGAAATATATTAACAAGCTTCAGGCAAACAGACCCAAATATCCTTTTATTATATGTGGATTTGCCAAAAGCAATACAATAGCAAAATGAAAATAGAGCAGCTAGAATCATATAAATAAACCATCACTACCTTTTCATTCAGAGGCATCACTATATAAAGGAAATCTAAATTTCTGTTATAAGAGTGGGAAGATATACTTTTATGATATGTAGATTTGCCGGCAGCAATGTAAAACCAAAATGAAAACAAAGTGGCTAGAACCCATAGAAGGCTTGTTACTTTCCTATTCAGGGCATCAATCTCAAAAGGAAATTTTCATATTTTTTGCTTGTTTGTTTTAAGAGTCTTTGTCTTTGCTAACATAAGAAATTGGAGAAGAAAACTTCCCAAAGGACAGACAAGAGTTGTCCAAATCCAAATAGAAGATCCAATGTGTCCTAAATGCCTCATCTGTGGCTACCCCTTTTTATTTAGAAAAAAAAAAATTGCTTCTTTGGAGAGGGGTAAAGGCAAGTAGACTCTGAGAAGAATATTCAGTGGGAAAATCTGAGATCATAGACCAGATTCCACAATCCAGATTGTTTTTAAAGCATCTTGAAGTTTGGTGTTCCCTTGTTTTGGCTATCTACTGCTGTGCAAAAACCCTCTCTCCCTCCTCGCAAAATGGCTTAAAAAATAATCACCATTTATTATCTCTCACAATTCTAAAGCTCATTTGGTCTTAACTGGAGGTGCTTCTGCCCCTCATTTTCTTGTCTGGACTGCTGCAGCCTAGACTTGCTCAAATAGCTGATCTTTGGTAGTGCTGGTGGCCGGGAGCTGGGCTAGGCTGTCAGCTGGAGAGTGTGCTGTTTTCTACCTGGACTCCCCATATCGCCGGAGCTGCTCTCCGTGCAGCAGCTGTGCTAGAGACAGAGTGGTCCCAGTGCACAAAAGCCACACGTTTCTTAAGGTCCAGACTTGCAGGATATGCAGGGTTACTTCTACCATGTTCTGTTAGTCAAAGCAAGTCCAAAAGCCAGCCCACATTCCACAGGAGGGAAATACATCTCACCTCTAGATGAGAAGAGTGGCAGTAAAAGTTACTGCCACCTGTAACTGTCCACAGTTCACCCTGTGGACACACATTATTTACATTCCTCCCACATGCAAAATGTACTCCTCCACATCCCCAGAACCACAAAAATCTTATCCAATTATAACATCAAGCTTAGGCTTGAAGGCTAGGTAGGATCTTGTCACTTAATCGGGTCCAAAAGCTTACAAGAAACTTACCTTGAGATAGATTTCCTGTAATAGGGTTCATATTCGCTTGATGGTTTATGAATTAGAGACATAATTTAGCATATAATAGTAATGGGGCAGGTGTAGGACTACTGCGGTAGAAACTCATGTTCAAAAAGGAGGGAGATTGGAGGTATATAAACATCGCTGCTCCGTTGGAACTCTGAAGTCCAGCTGGGCAGGCATCCTTGCTCCCCCTGCTCTGGGAGCAAGAAGTAAATGCTGATTACAGCCCAGTTTTGCTCCCTGGTGATGGTTCTTCTAAGATCTTAGCTTTGTTGGCTGGGCCCTTGGGTCCACCCTCTGAGTCATCTCTCCTGTATTGACTAGATGTTATTATTTACTGTGTTATTGATGCTTGGCATCTGGGGACTTGATCCTGGAGACACTACCCCTCCCGGTACAAGCTAATTCCTAGAGATTCCAGATCACTTCCCTGAGCACATGCTTTCGGTACACAAATCAAACAGCCACCTCTTTATCAAACTCTCACACATCAAGCCAATATTCCCCCTGTCATAAATCACCTGACGGCCAAATTACAGATAACCGGGGCCCATCCCTGTAGCCTAGAGCCCACCTGAATATATTCAAACTATCCATTCCTAAACTTACTCTGCAGTCTAATGCCCTATCTTGTCCGTCCCTTCCTGTGAAAACCCCAATAAAGCTGTTGGCCATTCTTCCCCCCATGCCCCTCCCTGACCTTCTGACTGTCCCTAGCCCTGCCCCGTGTGGCCCTGCCTGGCCTACTACTGTGCTGGCTGTTTCTAGGGATCTGTGACCATAAACTTATTCCTTCATGACAGTCATTTCTGTGCCCGCTGTCTTACCTTACCTGATTTGAATAAACCCGGCGTACATTTGAACACATCTCTTTTTACATAAGAAATTAGTTCATGTTCACAGTGGAATCATTTTCTCACGCCATTTCCTGTCTAAAGAAGTTTGGGAGTAGAGAGGCCTCCTCATTTCCTGTTAGTTGGGGTTTAATCAAGGAAGAAGATCCACTCTGAGTCCTGTGGGATTTGGGATTTATTATAGGAATTGGACCTTCGTGGCTGTGAGAAGTCTGGCCGTTGAGTGGGTCTGGAAGGGGAAGGGGGTGATCAGAGGAGAGGGGCGGACTGGGTGTCCGGGAGAAATGGGGTGAGTGGACAGGCTGAAGCTCACTGAGAAAGCACCAGAGTGGACCGTGAAGGCAGTCTTGGGGGAGATGTCTACTTATAGCAGCTGCTTTTGTGTGGCCGCTGCCTTTGAGTGACTGCAAAGAAGTGTCTGCTGGTTGGCAGAGCGGCGTCTGGAAGAAGAGCTGAACACAGAGCTCAGGAGCACAGGGACCAGTTAGAAGCCACCAGGCACTCTGTGTTTGATTTTCACCAAATCTTTGGCCAACTTGCCTGTACATAAGACATTCGGTTTTTTCCTCCTTTGCTGCAGACAGGGATTCCCACTGCCTCTGACATGAGCCTTTATTTCTCCTTTCCTTGACCCTCTGGAGACAGAGCTGATTCAGAGCATCTGAATCATCCTCATTGTTATCCCCTCCTCCTTTGCCCTGTGGTCCAAGAGAGAAACTTAATTGATAGGAGTGTAATATAATCTAAATTCCAACCTCCCTTGAGCTCATTCCTCCCTCCCCCTCTCCTCCCTCCCTCCTTAGCTTTCTTCTTGTTTTCCTGCCTTCTCTCCTTTCTTTATCTGATGCCTATGCACTAACCACCAATGACGCGTGTCACATTTGCTAGGTACTGGGGCAGACCACAGTATGAGTTGAGTCTTCACTCATCTGCATCTGCCCACCTTGTTCATTCATCCAACAGTTGCAATTTGAAGTAGTATTTGCAGGACTTTGTGCTAATGTTTGGGAGGCATCCAGCTCATTCTCTTGTAGAAGACATAAGACAGAAACACTTACTAATAGGCAAAGCAGATATTGAAGAGGCCACAGGGGAGTTGAAGACAAACTGTTTTAAGGAATTGCAGTTGAAAAGATGCATTAAAGTCAGATTATGGGAGTCTTTTAACGCTTGTCTAAGGACTTGGGCTTTTTTCTGGTCCTAATGGAAAGGCATTAAAGATTTTTGAGTTGGGGAAAGCTATAGTAAGAGTTGAACTTTAAGAAAATTTATCAGGTGATGCCATGGATGCATTAGGAAATGGGGATGACTGGAGTTAGGATTATCAGCTGTTAGTTAGGGGCTGAGGAAGGGAGAACTCTCATTGGGCCATTTGCAAAATAAACCTTAGAGCTGTGGTGTGCGTGGCCCTGGGCTGACTGCAGATTCGTCTGAGCTTTCACAGCTTTGGACCTGGGGGGTGCTGGGGGATGGCTGTGCCATTCTGTTGATGTCAGCGGGGCTCCAAGAGTCTAGAGCCAGGCAGCTGGGATTTAAGGCCCACTGGAAGGCAGGGGATATGCAGGACTGGAGAGTCAATGTCACACAAGACAAATCTGCTTGGTCACACAAAGGCAATAAACTGTTCTCTTGGCCATGTCCCCTCTGACAAATGAGACTTCTCTTGCAACCAGATCAATAGTCACTGAGCTAGAGATTGCTGGAGATAATTTTTAACTCAGTGGAGCCTATTTCCTATAAATCATATTTATTTTTATTTCTACATACTCACAAATATTGGTTAAATGTGTGCTGTGGCCCCAGAATATGCAGCGCCTTCATGGTGGTGGAGGTGGGGGTGTGCGGGGAAAGGAGCAAGTGTTCATGCTGGGGAATTTATCAGGGGCAACAGGGCAGTCCTTTCAGTGCATAGGGGCACTCATGTGGGGCTGAGTGTTCAGGCCAGTCCATGGGAAATAATGAAAATTAGGGCAATTTTGTGAGCTTTTCATGACCTAAATATGTAACATGAGTCATGTAAAGACTCTTCTTTATTTTGATTGATGTCTTTCCTGTTTTTGGTCATTTTGTTTTAATATCCTTTCTTTTATAAAATGATGGTGATAGTAGATAATAATCAACTTCACTCCTCCTTCCCTTCCTTCCTTCCTTCCTTCCTTCCTTCCTTCCTTCCTTCCTTCCTTCCTTCCTTCCTTCCTCCCTTCCTCCCTTCCTCCCTTCCTCCCTTCCTCCCTTCCTCCCTCCCTTCCTTCCTTCCTTTTGAAATAAAAAATTCCCTTACTTGGCAAAATAAAATATTGGTGACCTTATGCTAATGCCCTGCCTCCCTCTCTGGTCCTTGACTCTAGGGTAGGAATTGCTACTTTGGGAAAAAAGGCTGCACATGTGTTTGATCCTGTTCATATGTTTATTACAGTCTTGAAAAGGCAATAATGGTGTTTCTACCAAGCTTCTGCACTACAGGAACAGGGAAAGATGTCTAATATATAGGTATCTAATATGCTGGATCAGGATCTAAACCTAAAAAAATTGCCAGCACCATCAGGAGATGAGTTACGGAGGTAGCAGGCCGCATAGCAGAGGGTGGCGGCTGAGGTCTTGGCAGCGGGTTCAGACACAGAGAGACACTGGGTCTAGCAGGGCCAGCACACTCCTAGAACAACATGGATGGTTGGGGCAGTGCAGGAAAGAGTGTCCAGGATGCTGAAACCATCATTTTAGAATAGAAAACAGGTGGAAGACTCTGGTGTTTCCTAAGAAGAGGTGGTCTGGCATAAAAAGGAAAGAATAGCCCAAGAATGGTCATTAAAAAATGTCACAAAATAGGAGATATCAATTTACCAGATTTCAAACTATCCTACAAGGCTAGAGTACTTAAAACAGCTTGGTATTGGCACAAGAACAGGGACATTGAACAGTGGAACAGAACAGAGAACCCAGGTATAAAACCATCCTCATATAGCCAACTAATCTTTGACAAAGCAGACAAAAACATACACCAGGGAAAAGAATCTTTATTCAATAAAATGGTGCTGTGAAAACTGGATAGCCACATGTAGAAGATTGAAACAGGACCCACACCTTTCACCTCTCACAAAAAATCAACTCATCTGGGTAACAGACTTGAACCTTAAGTGTGAAACTATTAGAATTCTAGAGGAAAACATTGGAAATACTCTTCTAGACATTGGCCTAGGCAAAGAATTTATGAATAAGACCCCAAAGGCAATCACAGCAGCAACAAAAATAAATAAATGGGACCTGATCAAATTAAAAAGCTTCTGAACAGCCAAAGAAACTGTCAAGAGAGCAAACAGACAACCCACAGAATGGGAGAAAAATTTTGCAAGCTACACATCAGATAAAGGGATGATAACTAGAATTTATTTAGAACTCAGGAAAATCAGCAAGGAAAAATCAAACAACCCTATCAAAAAAAAATGGGCAAAGGACATGAACAGAAAATTTTCAAAAGAAGACAGAATAATCACCAATAAACATATGAAAAAATGCTCAACATCTCTAATCATCAGGGAAATGCAAATCAAAATTGTAATGAGATATCACCTATCTCCAGTAAGAATGGCCTTTATCAAAAAGTCCCCAAACAATAAATGTTGGCATGGATGCGGAGAGATAGTAATACTCCTACACTGCTGGTGGGACTGCAAACTAGTTCAACCTCTGTGGAAAACAATATGGAGATGCTTCAAAGCAGGCGTCCTCAAACTATGGCCCACAGGCCACATGCTGCCCACCTAGGACATTTATCCAACCCGCCAGGTGTTTTTGCCACAGCTGCCTGTCCTGCTTAGCAGCCGACTCATCCCAGGCCCACAGTGCACACTCTCCAATGGTCTGAGGTCCAGTGAACTGGCCCCCTGTTTAAAAAGTTTGAGGACCCCTGCTTTAAAGTGATACAAGTAGATCTGCCATTTGATCCAGCAATTCCACTGCTGGGCATCTACCCAAAAGATCAAAAGTCACTTTATGAAAAAGACACCTGCACTCGAATGTTTATAGCAGCATAATTCACAATTGCAAAGTTGTGGAAACAACCAATTGCCCATCAATTCATGAGTGGATTAATAAAATGTGGTATATGTACACCATGGAGTACTATTCAGCTTTAAGAAACAATGGTGATATAGCACCTCTTGTATTTTCCTAGATAGAGCTGGAACCCATTCTACTAAGTGAAGTATCTCAAGATACTTGTGTTTGATTTTCAGCAAATCTTTGGCCAACTTGCCTGTACATAAGACATTTGGTTTTTTCCTCCTTTGCTGCAGACAGGGCTTCCCACTGCCTCTGACATGAGCCTTTATTTCTCCTTTCCTTGGCCCTCTGGAGACAGAGCTCCAGAAAAACCAGGACCACTTGTACTCACCAGCAAATTGGTATTAACGGATCAACACCTAAGTGGACATATAGGAGTGACATTTATCAGGTGTTGGGCAGGTGGGAGGGGGGAGGGGGGAGGGGATGGGTATATACAAACATAATGAGTGAGATGTGCAATGTTCAAGGGATGGTCACACTTGAAACTCTGACTAGAGGGGGAAAGGGGGCATGGGCAATATATATAACCTTAACATTTGTACCCCCATAATATGCTGAAATTAAAAAAAAATGTCAAACTGTTGCTCCCCAAAGACTTTTGTGCTTTTTGTGGGTCCCACCAGGGGGCAGAGCTAAGGATAGTGGATGGAGACCTGGTTGGGTCTCACTGTCAGAAGGAAAAAACCAATTCTCCAGATATTAGCATTTTCCACAAATGAAACTATTGTAGCCTTGTCTACTTAGTCAATTTAAAGCTCAACAACCAGACCTCATGCTGGAAATCTTTGTGCGCCCCCAAACCTGCATCCAGTACTGTGCCTGGCTCCTACTGAGGGGTGAGTAAGTCTACCCTTATAAGTCAGTAATAAACATTCATGAATAAAATGTGTTTTCTTTTTAAAATGAGGGTGATAGTAGATAATAGTATTGTCCTTCCTTCCTTCCTTCCTTCCTTCCTTCTTTCCTTCCAGACAAAAATCATGTGCTGCCTTTTTTCCCAAAGTGATGATTCCTACCCTAGAGCCATGGACCAGAGAGGGACGCAAGGCACTAGCGTAAGGTTGCTAATATTTTATTTTGTCACTGCTTCAGTGTCAATTTTTGCCCAGCATGGCCGTTTCTTTCAAAATCCTTTTTGAGCTCAGTCAGTATAGTTGACTCACATGTAAATATTGCCCAGGACACTAACTCATATTCATTGAGGCACATGACTTTTTAGAGGCCAAAACAGCCTCTACGTCAATTTCTCCATATGTGTATAAAGAAATCCCCAGGATTCCATGAGCATAAATGGTGAATACTTGGAGATATTTAATGAGAGAATGTTTTGTGACACATCCCTTTCTGACACCTATTGACATTGACATTGACTCAGTAATGATTGAGGCTTGATGGAGCTGGGATGAAACCACAGGAAGGCTGGAAAGTGGCTTGTAGGAGTCAGGAAAGGTTTAATAGAGGAGCTGGT
Organism: Mirza zaza; assembly: GCA_008750895.1. NCBI lineage: Eukaryota > Metazoa > Chordata > Mammalia > Primates > Cheirogaleidae > Mirza > Mirza zaza. The sequence continues at coordinate 133,333 of VSMD01105324.1, forward strand.
ATTTATACTTAATTTACCAGATGGGTAGAGGGTTGGGTAGGAGGTGAGAATGGAGGGCATGGGCAGACCAACTTGGAAGTGTTAGGAACAAGATGCTTTGGGGGAAACTAAAGATGGAATTCAATATGATGTGAGCACAAATTTTGAAGGGAAGAGGTTGAGGTGATAGAGTGAAGGCTACACAAATAGACAAGGGATTATGTTGGTCTTACAGGGAAGACTAAGAGGCGAGTGACATCCTAGGGGTAACTGGGCCTCTTCTCAGGGTGGCCTCTTCTGTGGATTATGGAGACATCCAATGTATGACTTTGATGTCATTAAAACTTACATGTAATTAGATAATCTTCCAAGTATGATGTATCCAAAGGGACTGCCATGCAATGACTGGTGTGCTGTCTGCCATCTGGGAGACAGAGCATTTCAAATCATGTTAGAAAAAGATCTTTATTTTCCCTTTTGGAACAAATGTTTTTCCTCCTCTCATCTCTGCCTGTGTCTCTCATTTTTTTGACAACAGAATCATAAATTTGACAAATGAGCAGGTGAGCTTCCTTTAGCCTAATAACAAACGCAGTTTTTAAAAATATATGATTTTAGAAATGAGCTTAGATTCAGCCAGTCTTTCTGTTTCTAAATCTGTGACATTTCTGGTGGGCTTCCACTGTGGAGAGTAAACACTGCAAACCACCATCCCTTTACCTTGCAAGCCTCTTAAAACTGAGACCTTTTGTATGTGAGAAGCATGTTTTGATGAATTTTTTAAAGTGAGATTCTCTTCACCTCACACTCATCGGCATATTTTATAGCTTCACGGAAAATTGATATCAGAAATTGGGAAGAGTCCTAGGGCCATCAATATAAAAGGCTTAAGGACTCCAATGGTTTGAATGAATTAATTAGAAGCCACAGCCTGAGTCCAGGATTAGACTTCCCCCCTTGTCTTTTTTAGTAGAAAGTGCAAGAGAAATAATTATTCTTAAAGCCAGCAGAGCAAGAAAGGATTGTCTAGAAAGGATGGAAATGCTGGGATAATGCCAAGAAAAAATTTGCAGTCCATCTGCCTGATGAACATAGGTAGGCAGCCTGGCCCTACCACACATGCTGGAGTGAAGGGCTGGCTGCAGACAGGAATGATGTGGAATCATGATAAAGCAGAAGTGAAAATGGAGTCCCTCCACCATGCCAGCTCCAACCACACCTGAGCCCCACCAGACATGGGGCTGATAACATTTTTAAAAAGAATATGACCTAGAGAAGCAGCATGGGACATGCAGTGCCAGAAAAAAAGGTGAAAAGGAGGTAAGTTTGCAAAGACTAAAGAATGCTAGAAATACAATAGGGAATAGAGTGCAGTGTGGGAGGCTACGTCTACCTGGCCAGCCAGCACAGTGCGATCTGACCCACAGGAGGACACCCTGCTCCCCCACAGACCTCCACACCCACTCAGACAGGGACACGCCTGAAGTCAGTGCAAAGTCATGGCATAGGATGATAGGCACTGTGGAGAGGAGACAATAGCAGGGAACATTTTGAACTCCCCAGTGCTCTGTGCTGGGACCACACTGGGCAGGGGAGGGATTGGGATGAGTGGTCACTTCCCATGACTGAGACTGCATGAGGGAGTTTGGAGATAGATATGTCACCTCTGTTGGGCAGCAGGATCAGAACATGGGAGGTGAACGCCACAAAGGGGGCTCTGCCACTGGAATCCCCCGGCAAATTGGCCAGTTCAGGGAGGGACAAAAAGAGCAGGGCCTTCTGCTAGGCATATGGGAGACTATAGGACTGTGATGAAGAGGTAACAGCTGATGGCCTGTTGATTCTGCCCACCAAATGGGCATCTGCCAATTCCTGAGTGGTTGCACCCCCAGCTAGATCTCCAGTGGTGGACAGCCTCCATCTTGGGGTCCCCAGCCCAGAGATGTGGCTGTGCAACACAAGGCAACACCCCTCCCCTTTCCCATGGACTTTCATGCCTGGCTGGTGGACTCTGATCTTGGAGGTGGGAAGAAGCAAGAAAAGCCGCTTTCTCTGTGCAACTGGCGTGAATCTGTAGGACTTTGGTGCTGAAAAATGGTGGTCTTTTGATTCTCCCCGCTGGACTGGCTTAGGCCATCTACTAAGAACATAACTCCAGGGCTTGCTTTTTGGGTGTGAGCGGCCACTAGCATTGGGATTTGTGGACAGGGAAGGAAAAACGGGGCCAGAGACCTCATCAATTGCACCAATTGACCCCTCCCATTAGGAGCAGCCCTCCAAGTGCAGTGAAAAATCCCTGAATAACATATTAGCAGCTCCCCTAGCAGCAGTTCAAACAACCATGGAAACACACACACTCAGGCTTGCCTACCAGCTGCTATCTATCTTGCCCCTACCCCCCACCTTGAGGGGGAGCAGGGTCCAAATAACCTTTGGGAGTGGGAAGGCCCCTCCCAAAGATTGGTAAATTTGTATACTCCATCCAGGGAACCAGAGCCTACCTCAGAGATGTCAAATTACCTCAATAACTAGGTCCTCCACACAAACTACAATCAACAAGAGGGTAACTACAGAGAGGGTAACCCTATACCTTAACACAGTGACTTCCATGTCAATATATTAGAGGGCAGTAGAGTCATTAACACAAGTGTACTCCACCAGCTTGGAGCTAAAGCTGAGGGACCAAACTCACTAGTCTCCATTGGCAAGAGGTGAAGACAACTGATCAGGGGCAACTTGCTAAAATATTCCTAAGGCAATACAGGATCAGTGCAACTCTTCCCAAGCACTGTCAAGGAACAACCCTTGGGAACTTTGTGATATGGCCATAAACCAGTCCTAGCACCCCCAGTTCATGACCAAGAAGGCTGATGAGAAACAATTAGCAAAAGAATGCTGGAAACATGAAAGATCAGAGAGAAAAATGACCCCCATAAGAAATCATTAGATCCTCAACAACAAATAACAACATAAATGAAATGATTAAAATAACAGAGGTAGAATTCTGAATATGGATTGTAAGAAAACTCAATGGAATTGAAGAGAAAAGAGAAACCCAACAAAAAGAAGCCACAAGAACAATACAGGAAATGAATACAAAATTCTCTAAAGAAATTGAACTATTACAAAGGAACCAAACAGAAATACTGGAAATAAAAGAGGCATTCAAGAAAGTAGAAAACACACTGGAAAGCCTTAAGAATAGGTTTGATCACACAGAGGAAAGAATCTCAGAGCTTGAAGATAAGGCCTATGTGCTAAACAAATCAGATGAAGAAAAAGAACACAGAAGAAAGACACATGAGCAAAACATGCAAGAAATGTGGGATAATGTAAAGAAACCAAATGTAAGAATTAGAGGTATCTTGGAGAAAGAAGAAGAAAATAGACAAGGTCTGGAAATTTTATTTTTAGAAATAATGGAGGAAAACTTACCTGGCCTGGACTAGAAATCTAGATATCTGGACACAAGAAGCACATGAAATTCCTGGGAGACTCAATGTGGAAAAGCAATCACTTCACACAGGTATTAAGCTGGACAAAGTAAACATGAAAGAGGCAATCCTTTGAGCAATAAGACAAAAACAGCCAATAACCTACAAAGGAAAATGTACTAGACAAACTGCAGATTTCTCAACTGAATACTTGAAAGCCATAAAGAATTGGGGACCCATCCTCAATCTTCAAAAACAGAATAATGGCTAACCTAGAATTCTTTGTCTGGCAAAAATAAGTTCCATCTATGAGGGAGAAATAAAGACTTTCCCAGACAATCAATCATTTACAGAATTTACTCAGGTCTCAAAGACACCTGCTCTGCAGGAAGTACTCAGACCTGCATTTCACACTGAACAGCATGATAGACACCCACCAACGTAAAATCCCTCAAGAGGTAAAGTCCAGAACCCTGATTCCACAATGGTTTGAGACGTAAAACAAAAAAATAAGAATTTATCCAACAGTATGAACAGAAATCTATCCCAAATATCAATTCTCTAAATAAATGTAAATGGCTTGAATTGTACACTGAAAAGACATATACTGTCTGAGTGGATAAAAAAAAAACCACAAGCCAAGTATCTGCTATCTCCAGGAAACACATCTTACCCACAAAGATACTTTTCAGACTCAAGGTAAAGGGCTGGAAAACAATATTCCAGGCACATAGAAACCAAGAGAAAGCTGAAGTAGCTATTCTTATATCAAATAACATAAACTTTAAAACAGTAAAAGTAAAGAGAGACAATGATGGTCACTATATAGTGATGGAGGGAAAACCCCAACAAGAAGACTTAACAATTTTTAATATTTATACACCCAACACAAGAGTGTCCAGATACATAAAGAAAACCCTGTTTGATCTAAATAACATGATAAACAGTAATGCCATAGTAGCTAGGGATTTCAATGCCCCATTGACTAAACTGAACAGATCTTCCAAACAGAAAGCAAGCAAAGAAACAATGGACTTAAACAGAGCTCTATAACAAATGGGTCTAATAGACATCTACAGAATATTCTACTCAAATAAAACTGAATATACATTCTTCTCATCAGCCCATGGAAATTTCTCTAAAATTGATCACATACTAGGCCACAAATCACATCTCAACAAATTTTAAATAATAGAAATTATACCACATATCTTCTCAGACCAGAATGGAATAAAATTAGAGATCAATTACAAGAGAAACACCACTTCACAAATTCATGAAAATAAATAATATATTGCTGAATGACTATTGGGTCAAGGAGGAGATCCAGATGGAAATAAAAAGATTCTTTGAATTAAATGATACTGCAGACATAGGTTATCAAAATGTGTGAGATACAGCAGGAGTATTCCTGAGAGGAAAACTAATAGCATTAAATGTTCACATACAAAAATCAGAAAGTCCACAAATCAACAAATTAATAAACTGTCTCAAGGAACTGGAAAAGGAGGATCAAATCAATTCTAACCAAAGCAGAAGAAAGGAAATAACTAAGATCAGAGCAGAACTAAATACAATTACAATCAAGAAGAAAAGAACTATATAGAAGACAAATAAAATCAAAAGTTTGTTTTTCAAAAAGATTAACAAAATTGATTGCCATCTTGATATACTGACAAGACCTAGAAAGGAAAAGACTCTAATATGCTCAATTAGAAATGAAAAAGGAGAGGTTACTACAGACATCACAGAAATACAAAACATTATCTTTGAATACTATAAAAATCTATATTCCCCAAAACCACAAAACGTGGAAGAAATGGAAAAATTCTTAGAAACACATAACCTACCTAGGCTTAATCAGGAAGAAATAGAATTTCTGAACAGACCAAGATCAAGCAGAGAAATTGAAGAAGCAATTAAAAGTCTTCCAACAAATAGAGTTCCCGGACCAGATGGGTTCACACCTGAATTTTACCAAACTTACAGAGAAGAAGTCATGCCTATATAGTAGTAATTACTCCACAACATTGAGAAGGATGATATCCTCTGCAAATCATTTTAGGAAGCCAATATCACCTTGATACCAAAGCCAGGAAAGGACACAACAAAAAACAAAACTACAGATCAATATCCCTCATGAATATAGATGTTAAAATCCTCAACAAAATCTTATCAATTCAACAGCACATCAAAGAAATAATTCATCATGACCAAGTGGGCTTTAATCCTAGTGATGCAAGGATGGTTCAAGATATGCAAATCTATAAAGGCAATTTACCACATAAATAAAAGCAAGGACAAAGACCATATGATTCTCTCAATAGATGCAGAAAAAGCATTTTATAAACCCAGCAAATTTTTATTATAAAAAATCCTAACAAAATAGGAATAGGTGGATCATACCATAAAATTATTAAGGCCATATATGATAAATCCCCAGTCAATATTATACTGAACAGGGAAAAATTGAAGGCATTCCCACTTAAAACTGAAACCAGACAAGGTTTCCCACTATCTCCACTTGTATTCAACATAGTGCTAGAGGTACTTGCCAGAGCAATCAGACAAGAGAGTGGAATTGAGGGTACCCAAATGAGGGAAGAAGAGGTCAAACTATCATTCTGCTGATTATATAACATCATATCTAGAAAATCCCAAGGATTCAACCAAGAGACTCCTGAAATTGATAAATTGAGTAAAGTCTCAGGATACAAAATCAATTCACACAAATCAGCGGCATTCATATATGTCACTAACAATTAAGCTGAAATTAAATCAAAGATGCAACACCTTTATCAATAGCATCAAAGAAACTAAATATTTAGGAATATATTTAACAAAGGAAGTGAGAGACCTATATAGAGGGAACTATGAAACACTGAGCAAAGAAACTGCAGAAGATATAAACAGCTGGAAAATCCTACCATGCTCATGGACTGGCAGAATAAATACTGTTAAAATGTCCATACTGCCTAGAGTGGTACACAGACTAAATGCAATTCCTATCAAAATACCCTCATTATTCTTTATAGATCTCCAAAAACTAAACCCATGCTTTGTATGGAACCAGGAAAGACCTCGTATAGCCAAAGCAATCTTAAGCAAAAAGAACAAATTGGGAGGCATCGGTCTACCAGGATTCAAGCTTTACTAAAAGCTACAGTAACAAAAACAGCATGGTATTGGCACAAAAACAAAGATATAGACCTTTGGAACAGGACTGAGAACCCAGATGTAAAACTATCCTCATATTGTCATCTAATCTTTGACAATGCAGACAAAAATATACACTGGGGAAAAGAATCTCTATTCAATAAATGGTGAAGGGAAAGCTGGATAATCACATGCAGAAGATTGAAACTGGTTCCCCACCTCTCACCTGTCACAAAAATCAACTCATGATGGATAACAGACTTAAACCTAAGGTGTGCAACCTTAAGAATTCTAGAAGAAAATATTGGGAAAACGCTTATAGACATTGGCCTAGGCAAAGAATTTATTAAGAAGACCTCCAAAGGAATCACAGCAGCATCAAAAATAAATAAATGGGACCTGATCAAATTAAAAAGCTTCTACACAGCCAAAGACATTATCATTAAAGCAAATAAATATCCTACAGAATGGGAAAAAATATTTGCATGTTACACATCTGATAAAGGGCTGATAACAAGATTCTATATAGAATTTAAGAAAATTAACAAGAAAAGTCAAACAACCCCATCAAAAAGAGGGCAAAGGACATAAACAGGAACTTTTCAAAAGAAGATAGACTAATGGCCAAAAATATATATGAAAAAATGCTCAACATTGGTAATCATCAGGGAAATGGAAATCAAAACCACAATGAGCTGTCACTTAACTCCAGGGAGAATGGACTTAATCAAAAAATCCCAAAACAATAAATGTTGGTGTGGATGCAGAGAGATAGAAACACACATATACTGCTGTGGAGACTACAAACTAGTGAGAGCAACCTCTGTGGAAAGTAATATGGAGATACCTCAAAGAGATACAAGTAGAACTACCATTTGACCCAGAAATCACACTACTAGGCATCTATCCAAAGGAAAAAAAGATATTCTATAAAAAAGACATCTCCACTCTAATGTTTATGCAGCACAATTCACAACTGCAAAGATGTGGAAACAACCCAAATGCCCGTCAATATATGAGTGGATTAATAAAATGTGGTATAGATATGCCATGGAATACTACTCAACTACAAAAAACAATGGTGATCTGGCACCTCTTGTATTATTCTGGATAGAGCTGGAGCCCATCCTTTGAAGTGAAGTATCATGAGAATGGAAAAACAAGCACCACATGTACTCACCATCAAATGGGTACTAACTGATCAACACTAAGATACTCACATGGAATTAATATTCACTGGGTATCAGTCAGGTGGGGGTTGGGGGTGGGTAAACTCACAACTAATGGGTGCAGAGCACACTGCATTGGGGAAGGGCACACTTGTAGCTCTGATTTGGGTGAGGCAAAGACATTATATGTAATCGAAATGTTTGTACCCCCATAATATTCTGAAATTAAAAAGAAAATACAATTAAAAAAAAAGAAAAGGAGTGAGGACACAGAGACAGACACATGGAGAAGAGATGACCATGTGAGGATGAAGGCAGAGATTGGAGTTAGGTGGCCAAGAGCAAAGGAATGCCTGTGACTACCAGAAGCAATAATAATAATAATAAAAGAAAGAAAGAGAATTCCTCCCCTTCATATTTATGGGAGGGTATGACTTGGCCAACACCTGGGCTTCAGACTTTCAGCTTTCAGAGCTGTAAGAAAATATTTTTTGGTCACACAAAAGAAAATAACCTTGAGATAAGGTGTCTCTTCCCCTCCCTTTACCTGTCATGAGCGTCCAGATGATCTGGGGGCTCACCACCTCACCCCTGGAGCCCTGCAGCCTCCTTGAAAGGTGTCCTGGCTGCCTGGCACCTGCCACCTCACATGTGGTCCCACCAGTTTCCTCAAGTTTTGCCCACCAGCTTCCCTGTCATTTGCTCCTGTTCATTTTCTTTCCTTCTTACCTCTTCCCTCCAGTCATGACTCTAAACAATTCCAAATATATATGACCCTGTCAAGCAAACTACTGCAGACATTGAAATGACTGTAGGTACGAGTACTAGTTATTCAACATGTACTATTGCTAAAGAATTAGCAAACACATGACAAGCGTGGCATTAAATGTACTGAAACTGCCTCATTTTATCCTCATAAGAAACCTGGAAGGCAACACGTTCTTATGGCCAATTCCTTGTGGAGGAAATGGAAGGCCTTCTGAGGTCACAGGACTAGGGAGTGGCAAGCCAGGTCTGAGAGCTAGTCTGTCTGACTCCAAGACTTCTCAGGACATCGTCACCTTTGCACACTGGCAGCGGGCAGGTTACAATCCACCCTCCCCGTGGTCACATACCTGAGTTAGCATAACAGCAAGCATGCCTCTTTGGTCTTCTTTGACTTCAGTCATTCTAACAAGTCTGATTCTCTGGATTTGATTTCCCTGATGGTTGATAAAAAGAATTGAGAGAGTCTCTACAGGACTGTGCTAGGATAGCGAGGCTTCTCCAGGCCCAACCTGCAGGGAACATGGGCTTTGCAAGCATCTGTGGCTGGGCCCAGGAAAGCCTCTTGCAGGCTGGGTAAACCTCTGGGCTTCAGTTTCCTCATGGAAACAACATCTTGCTCATGAGAGTTACAGGAAATCTTATATATAAAGTAGTGAGCACAAAACTTGTCACAAAGGATATGCCTGAGAAATAGCAGTATCTGTCCCCATTCCTTCCCCTCGAATCCTGCAGGCTTGTACCCAGCAGTGTGGGGATGGCAGCAGCCCCATGTGGAACGGAAGCTCCTCCATGGCTTGGCCAGAAAGGGGCTCCCAGCGGCAGGGCAGGGCACTCAGAGATGTGTCACCTGGCGGTTTTCTCTCCTGGGAGGGTTGGCTCTGTGCAGTCAACTGATGTAGTGGTCCCTCTACCTCCGCCACCTTGGAGAGGGACTGGAGTTTTCACTTTCACAGAAGAAAATTCCCCCTCATTATTTTGGAGAACAAGGTGCAAACACAGGGACGACTAAGCAGATGTGACTTGATACTCAAAACGAAAGAGAGGGGCAGGCTGAGATCTCCTTCCTAGAGCCTCTACTAAAGGGAGCAGACTGAAACCGGGTGATCGTGATGTCAGAGCCAGAAACTGAGGGTGGAGGTGACCTCGCTCACTTAAGTGCTTTCAGTTCTTTCCTTTAATCATCTTCAAGCCCCTGACTCCCCGGGTGTTTCAGGAGTTCCGGAGAATAGACCATGCATGAGAAGTGTCAGGTGCTCCCTCACGGAGAGGAAACGGTTAATGCGTGTAGACTCTCTCTTCTCCCCTTGATTTCCTTTTCATCCGGCCTTTCCCAGGGACTGTGCTCTGGCCTGAAGGATTTGGAAGATTAACCAAATGAGCCCCGACTGCAGTGAGACTCCGGGCTCTGTCCAGGTGAGAGATGCGCGTCGCCGGGAGGTGAATGCCGCCCGCGGCCGCAGGAGGCGGTGAAGGATGAGCCGTCCCTGCCTCAGCACCGGCGGAGCGCGAGGTCAGGGAGGCAGAAAATCACACTCACCAGGAGCCGTTCTTCATTTTCTGCAATAAAATTTAGGAGGATCATCTTCAATCAGTGTCACTCCCAGGAAGGGAAGGAGCCACTTTATATATTCACTCTGATTTTGCACAAAGGAAATCTTGATGAGGCTGTCCTTTACCATCCTTCATCCCCACGCACACCGTCCCACCGCAACCGCCCATGGGGGAGGCTCACCCCAACCCTAACCACGTTCCACCTTGTTTCTTAGAGGTGCTCGGTTTTGCCTGGCACTTGCTCTCACCCCCTGGTTTCACGTGTCCGCCTCCTGCAGCACACTTGCCATCTAGGGGGGCTCTGTGACACCCCGTCACCCCCACCAGCGCCACTGTCGCAGCCCTGCTCCCGAGCCCTGCCCCTCTTGTGGTATCCGCTGCCCTCCTCCGTCCATCTTCGCCTCCCTTTTAGAGCTGGAGGAACTATCTTCCCAGCCACAAGCCTGTCTGCTTGTTTATGATCCCAACAGGCCACTTTGCTACACTGCCTTATGTTCTTGAACCTGAGAGCCTGTCTGTATCACTCAAGTCTTCAGACCACTACTTATTTTACCCCACCCCATAGGTGAAGCTCCAGCACAATCTATAACGTTATTCTGGAAGCCGCCATTTCTCACGCTCTGGGGCGCAGCTGCGTTCCAACAACCGCTCACCTGGTCTGTGCGCTCACGTCGAGCCCCGCCCTTGCCCGGGTGCCTCCAGAGCCCAGTCAGTCTCAGCGCAGCAGAAGGGGGGCTCATGAAACATAGCGGGAGCTGCTCAGAGCCTTCTGGGGGCTGTCAGTCTCTCTGGGAGGAGAAGGCCCAGCCCACACCACCTGCCCACTCCCTGACCTCACCTCCTACCTTCCTACCCTCCTACCCCTCCTACCCTTCCCCTAATCATCCTTTGCTGTCCTCACCCAGGTGAAGCACATCTCTACACCAGTGGAATCTCTTCTCCCCAAAATCCACATGGACATTTTTCTCTTTTCTTTCCTTCATTTTTTTTCCTTCTCAAACACTACCTTGTTTCTTGCAGCCTTCGGTAAGTACATTATTTTAAATTACACCCCTCACCTCCTGCCCTCTGTCATCTGTCATTCTCATTCCCTTCTCTTGCTTTATTGTTTTTGTCGTAGTACTTATCATTTTCCAGCACATTACATGTTACTTATTTTTTGTCTATCTTCCCCCAATCGACTTTAAGCTCCATAAGAATGGGGTTTTGAATCTGTATTCCAGCACTTAGAACACCTGCTGGCTCATAGTGGGTGCCGAGTACATGCACATAAGTAAATGGACTCTAATAACCACAGCCAAGCCCAGGCCTGGTCAGCGCTCCCTCCCTCCCCCCGTCCCTCACTGCTTTTATTCTTCACTCCAGTGCACGTGGCCTTGTGTCTGGCCCCACATGCTGCACATAGCAAGGAGATGATAAAGGTATGACCCCTTTCTTTAGGAAACAAATATATCCAGACGTTTTTTCCAGTCATTATTTATGCCCTAATTCTAACTAGCCTTTTTATTACCATGCACCACTGACTTTAAGTGACTCTACAGAGTACAGATGACCTTGGACATACCTGTTCCACTCAAGGGGCATATTCTCCTTGCTGACAGTCGGCTATCATGGAGATGAAGGATGGCCCTGTTATTATTACCTGTTGTCAAGAAACCTCATATTGGCTTGATCAATCCAGGCAACCTTTATTTAGAAGGAAGAGGAAAATCAGTCAAAATAGTTATTTGACAAGATGTCAAAGACACAATTTGTTATTTGACTGAAATGCAATTTCCTATCAGTTCGATGGGTTTTGTTTAGACACATGCCCTCTTTCTAAGACTCTATAAAGTACACATGTACCAATTTCTTCAGACCCTTAGAGAATGAGACCAAACTTGCTTCATTTGCTTAAGGAACTATAGTTGCTTAGGTGGACGTAAAGAAAAAAACTCCTAACCACTTCCCTGTGCCAATATTTGTGAGCTTCAAGATCAGCTAGAATGCAGCTTACTTGGGCTTGGGAACTATGCTGTCCCAGCTCTTTACATACACAATACTACTTATTTCTCTGGATAGCCCTATGAGACAGGTTTTATCATCGCAGTTAACTGACAAGACAACTGAGGAGTAGAGAGGATCACCACTGCTCTAACGTCACTTGGTACACAGTGTCGGAGCTGAGATTTGAACCAAGTGCTGTCTGAGTACAAGCCCAGATCCCTTTAGTATTTCAAGCTGTACCCCTTGTCCTCACTCTCTCTCTGCTGGGCCAGTTCTGTGGCCAGGTGGATAAGAGCTATGTTTAAAATAGCTAAAAGTTTAGAAGGCAAAGCAGAGTGAATATCTAAATCTGTCCCCCTTGCATGACCTTGGAGTGTGTCTGCTCTCCAGCTATGTACACAAGCATGGGGGAGGGCCAGCCATTCTCTAGTTAATATCCAAGGTCAACCATTACTTATTTAATTCTGTATTAACTTACCCAATTACTAGAGAGAGAAATCCACTTTAAACTGTCCTAAAGAATAAAGGAAATAGGCCGGGTATGGTGGCTCACGCCTGTAATCCTAGCACTCTGGGAGGCTGAGGCGGGTGGATCACTTGAGGTCAGGAGTTCGAGACCAGCCTGAGCAAGAGGGAGACCTCATGTCTACTAAAAAAAAAAAAATAGAAAGAAATTATCTAGACAACTAAAAATATATAGAGAAAAAATTAGCCGGGCATGGTGGCTTATGCCTGTAGTCCCAGCTACTGAGGAGGCTGAGGCAGGAGAATCACTTGAGCCCAGGAGTTTGAGGTTGCTGTGAGTGAGGCTGATTCCATGGCACTCTAGCCCAGGCAATAAACTGAGACTCTGTCTCAAAATAAATAAATAAATAATTAAAGGAAATATATTGACTCCCTAAAAATTCCCATGGTTTAAACCAACTTTACGATGGTGGAATGTAGGTTCTTAAACTATGACACCAGGACTATGTCTCTGTCTCATGTCTCTATTTTACTTAAGGTCAGCTTTTTGTCACCAGGCTCTCTCCTTGAGGTGGTGTGTTTGTCATAATCAGCTATTCTTATGTTACCTGAGCAATCCCAGGAGGCACAGGTAATTTTTTTCCCAACATATCCAGGAAAACCCAGGAGCTTAGTCTCACTTGCCTAGGTTGGGCCATGTGCTTGTTCCTGAACCTACATGATGGGCCAAGACCATGGAAAATCTAGTTATCCAGACACACGTCATGGAATGGGGTTGGCCCCATTCGAAGTACACATACTCAGAGTCAGGGAAGGAGATTGCAGAGCATATCAGGTTGTTGTGGCCAGTAGAATGGCAAATATTTGCTGGACACTAAGCCAGCTGTGTTGAGTGCATATCCTCTATGTATATCACTTTCCTTATCCCTAAAACAAACTCATCCTGTATCTCACAGCATTTTCGAAGGATTCAATGAGATAATGTTTGAAATTGCTTAACACAATGTGTGGTGTGTTGTACGTACTCCAAATAGCATATTATTATTTTATATTAAAATGGCTTAGGCATGTGGCTCTCTTCTTATGTATTCCAAGATGCAACTTATTCTCTGCATGCCTCTGGCTCCTATTTAAATGGTTTAGAATTTCTCAGAAAATCCTTGGAATTTTTGATGAACAGAAGGTTCATGAGAAGCGGCAACTTTCAGAAAGGCTGCTACAGAAGCTCTTGGCATCCCTCACTTTTCGGCAGGGGGTGTGCATGTATGATTTGTGTAGACACAGTATGAAGGAGAGGCACACATCTCATTATCCCATTAATCCTCTAACATATCGATATTTGGCCATAATCTCCTTTCCCCAAAGACAACGAGGGAAATGGAAACAATAGAATACACAAAACAGCTCATGCTTTGATGCACATGAAGGATCTGGGAAGAAAGGGAAGAAGTTCATCCTAGAAAATACTAATTTTTAAAAATCTGGTCCCTGTAGCAATGAACTGGTTGGGGAATATCTTTGGGAGAAAGTCATATTAAATAAGCTAGGGAGATAGGCTTTAGAAACAACTTTTCCTTCCCCTTTCTTCAAATCTGTTCTGTAAATTTTCAGGATAAGTGCTGAAAGATGAGTTTGCCTCCCTGGTGGCAGATATCATTGTTTAGAAACACAGTTTATAAGCAAGGTTCTTTGGAATGCTTAAAAAAAAAAGTCAGATGATTTTCTACCAATGGAACTTAAAAATGATACAGAAAACAGAGGAATTAAGGGAAGCAGTTGACCACGAAAGGACTATTCAGTCTTCACCTTTCATTTCTGATATGTTCTCCGCCTGAATATAAACTTTTTTCCATTTCAAAAGTAGAAGGTGTGTGGCAATCCACATCCACCTGTTGAAGCAGCATTTGTTCTAGAGACTAGAGATGGATCCAAGAATAAAACAGACAAGTTCTCTCCTCTCAAGATCTCATACTCTAGTCAGGGAGACCAAAAATCTACAAATAATTAAGGAAGAACAATATTAAGCAAGACTAGGCCAGGTGCAGTGGCTCACACCTGTAATCTGAGTACTCTTGGAGACCAAGGTAGAAGGATCATTTGAGGTCAGGAGTTTGAGACCAACCTGAGCAAGAGTGAAAAATACAAAAGAATTAGCCAGGTGTGGCGGTGTGCACCTGTAGTCCCAGCTACTCAGGAGGCTGAGGCAGGAGGATTGCTTGAGCCTAGGAGTTTGAGGTTGCTGTGAGCTAGGCTGACACCATGGGACTCTAGCCTGGGCAACAGAGCGAGACTCTGTTTCAAAAAAAAAAAAAAATTAAGGAAAAATAAATGTAAACCAAAGAATTGAAACAGGTTTATGGGATAGCATGAGTAGATGGCGATATTGGGTCTAGTGGTTGTACGGGTGAGTGGGTCCTATTTACAAGTCAGTGCATTCATCCTCCAGCTACTAGAGGATAAGTCTGTAGCCAGTGACTTAAACCTGCAATCTTTCCAGGAGAATTACCTTTAGTTTGGGAGATACCGATGAGGTAGCCAATGACCGACTGATACCCTGTACAAAAGTCCAGCCCCTTCCTTCAAGACAGGCCACCTGTGAGGTATGATTTATGCTCCAGATCCACCCACCACCACACACCATGGATCAGTCCAAGGTTAGACATCACCTAAGACCACATCTAATACCACGTCCTTGTTTTATTTCCCTTCATCTCTCTGCTTCCCTTACCCCTTTACAGGTTTTTCCTAAATGTACACTTACAATAAATCATGTCCTCCCTAAACCCTCCCTCAGGCTCTGTTTCTGGGAAATCCAGCCCAAGACAGCCATCAAGGAAGGCCTCTTTCGAGTTGTGATCTACAAGCCAGGGCATGAGTGATGAGAAGTAGTCGGCATGCAAACCTCTGGTGGAAACCTTGACATAATCTCGAACAAAAGGCACAAGAAAGGGCAAACGTGTGAGAAGAGGAGGTCTGAGAGCTGTAGGATCTGAACCGCCATCTTAGAGGATAAGGATCCCAGATTTCAGTCAAAGAACGAGGGAATGCTGGTAGGAAGTTTTGAGCAGTTGCCTGTTTTCACTTAGGTTTTAAAAGCTTTCCCCTAGAGAACAGACACTCCCAGGGTCAGAATGGAAGCAGGGAGGCCCAGTTAGAAAAGTGAGCAAATTATGACTTTGGCTTGGACTAACATGTCTTGTGTTTTTGCTACATGCTGAACAGTTTACATATATTGTATTTCCTAAATTTTACCAGCAAACGCTCAAGGTAGATATTATTCTAGTGATTTTAGAGATGAAGAAATTGAGACGGAGTCTACTTAAATAGCTAATATGAGGTCACACCACTTCTAAGTGCTATATCTGAGATTTAAACAAGTCTACATGGCTCTAAAACCTAAGTTTTTCTTCCTATACTGCCCTCCTCATCTGATTTCCGCCTGGGTGTCATGTTTTCTGAAAATAGCTCAACCACCGTGACTTGCCATGTTTGGGTTATCGGAGGTGTTGAAGCGCCGTCATCCCACTGGGGGTGGGAGTCCTCACTGACGTGTCAGTCTGCTGGACCCCTGAAAAGCCGGTTGCCATTATCCATACACATCTGCTTGTAATTATGAGGTGCCCTTACACTTCCCCTTTTTGTCAACATAATTACTTTCAATTACACAGACACTCTACCCTGACCACCCAGGGACCCACTCCCTTGCCAATTGCAATAGATGATTTCCAAAGCCCCCACCATGCAGGCTAAACATACGGACTCTCTTCTCAGCTCCAAGCACAAGAGGGTTCAGGTCCAAAAATAATGCAAATGGAAGCTAATTCTTGCTTTGTCAATGTCGCTATGGCAGTGCAAGAGATGATAAAATTACCTAGGGCCATGTTCAGAATTGTAACAAAATCAATGATGACTTTGTCAAGTAGAGGGACATTTTTAATGGACGTTTAATTTGGAAGTGGTTCTCTCGCCATGAAAAGCCATGATAATCCAAAAACTCCTCCTCCTAACCTGAGGCGGATTGAAAAAGAGAAGCCAAATCCATTTCCAGTGATCAACTTAGAATCTGGGAAGAAGAGACTTCCCAGAGGTCAGGCAGAACACAGGTCTAAAGAGTCACAAACTAGAAACAGCAGTAGCTGTTGCTTTGTTCATGACTGAAGAGGATTCTGCATTAAAGTCCAAATTTTCAGAAGGGGCAAGTTGAAAGCTCTTTGTAGCTAGCTTAGAACTATGAAGCAAAGGTGAAATGAGTCTAGTGTGCACTTGAATATGGAATGACAAAAGCAGGAGGATTACCATTTACTTAAGTCTCACTCCTGCCAGTCATGGTGTAAGGTGCGTTACCTCCATGATGACATTTAAATCTCCTATCAATCCTATGAGGGTGAATGTTACTATTCTGGCTCTCTGGTGCAGGAAACAAGTCAGAAAGTTTAATGACTTGCCTGGGGCTATTCGCTTAGTAAAATGGCACAACCAGGATCTTAGCTCTGGCATTTGTGGTTTCAAAGGCTACATTTTCTTTCCAATTTGCAGTAGTGAAAATGGAAAAGTGAATGAACAAGGGAGAAGTAGAAAAGAGAAAGAAAGCAGCAATAGAAGATTTTCTTTGGAGATACCTGACCAAAGGAATCAAGCAGCTCTTTAATTTGGTGCTGAGGGAATGATATAGACATATACAGAATCTTAAAGTATATTAATTACAGATAGATGAGTGTGTATATTTACGCACCAAAAGTAACTGCGCATAATTGCCTATCATTCATTTCATAGCGTGTGGTTCAGTTGGTCTCAAATATTCCTCTTTGACCCTAGGTAATACTGAAGAATACTGAAGTCTTTACAAGCCACCAACCGTATCTGAGCTGGGGTAATGTCACAGAAGCTTGCAGCGCAGGTTGCCATTCCTCAGCATGAGCCAGAGCCTCAACGAATTTCATTTCCACGGGGGTGTGCCAGAGCTTAAAGCTTAAACCTGTATGGCTAAAGGGGCGGGAGGGGGTGGCGTTAATTGTCCTAATTCTAATTCCAGACCTGTGGAGATCACCTGAAGTTAAATCGACCTGAGGGACAGACCTATCAATAGGAGTCTTTCCTAGGGATTTCCAGCAACCTGCATGACCTCTCCCTGCTCTGCCCAACATTTTTATTAGTTTCTTTAAGCATTTCTCCTTGTTCTGGCAGGATGTATGACGATAAGGCTGACTTGTAGGCTGACTCAGCAGAGGATAAGGAGTTGCTATTGGGCCCCCTAAATGGAGACTCAGCCTCCTCTTTGTGGAGAAACCTTTCGGAGCATCTCGATTTTAGCATGGGCTCCTCCTTGGTTCTCCCTGGCTCTGTTAAGGTGAACCTGCCTCTATTCAAGAAATCAGACACAGTCTGCCTTTGATGACAAAGTTGTTTTCTTTCTCTCTTTTCTTTCTTTCTCTTTCCTTTTTTCTTCTCTTTTCTTTCTCTTTCCTCCCTCCCTCCCTCCCTCCCTCCTTCCCTTCCTTCCTTCCTTCCTTCCTTCCTTCCTTCCTTCCTTCCTTCTTTTTTTCCTTCTTTCTTTCTTTCTTGGCTTATCCTTTACAATATCTTTCCTATCCGCCTAGGTAGGAGTCAAGCTGCTCTCCTACGAACTCTTTTCAGAGTAATATACAGCCAGATATAGTGGATGAATTTTCCTTATCCTCTTGGATGTCCTTTGAGAATTTAGAATGCAATTGCCAATCTTAGCAGGGTTCAAAGAGAGCTGTATTTAGAAAAGATAGGTGGGAATATGATTGAGTGAGTATTTTCAATTCTTTACAAAATGCATTTTGCACAATTGACAAGGCTGAGAAGCCAACTTACAAAAGGCATTCCTCTAACCAAAACAGGGTGGCGATGCTCCCCTCACTTTGCAGGACCTCTCTGCAGGCCAGCGGGTGGCCATCTAGCTGGTTCAACTATACAGCATGCTGACAGAATATGTTGGGTATAGCAAAGTTTGGGACGGTCTTCATATATTCCCTTTTCGTGAATGTTTTATTCAGCCCTGTGATAAATATATACATAATAACAACAATCATCAATCCCTGAATCTCTCTTCAGGGACTGCTCTAAACACTTTTCAATGTATTATCAATGGCAACTTTATGAGGTATGTATTATTAAAATCCCCACTTTACTGGTGAGAAAAGTGAGACTTAAGAGTGATAAAATATTGTTGTGGCCACTCTACATGCGGATGTGATGACGTCAAGATCAATACTCTTAGCACTGTGCATCCATCTCCTGTAAGGCTAACTGCAAATTAGAGCCCCAGGCAGGGGGAAGGAAACCTCACCACTGTTGGGCGTTGGGAAGGAGAACAAAGGAACTTGAAGGTACAGGTGTTACCATTTGTGCCAGGCACCACACGAGGCCACTTATAGATGCTTCCTAATTCAATCCTCACCACAGAAACCCCAGCAGGTTGATTTCATTATCCCCATTGTGTGTATACGGAAATATAGGCTCAGCTTAGCGGGTTTAATGTGTTCACCAAATGCACTTGTGTATGCATCCATTCAACAAGTACTCACTGGACATCTGAGAAGTATCATGCTCTGTGTTAAGTGTTGGAGTGAATGAAATTAGTTGAAGTTGTGCCACAGGGAAGGAGTGGGATACTAATCAGCCACATAGATGGATATATGAATTCAGCTCTCACAAATGCAGGCCATGAGCTCTCAGAATGAGCAGCTTATGGGGGTCAGGGAAGGCTTCCCCAAGGAAGTGACGGCAGAGCTGAAGTCTGAAGGATACAGAGTGGCACCTAGCAAAGAGGAGGGGGAAGATCATTTCAGGCCGCAAGTGCTAACTCCCTGTAGGCGGAGGGGGTGTGACTCATTTGAGGAGCTGTCAGAGAGCAGAAAGAGTGGAGGAGTGACAGGTGCCTATGGGACCAAGTGAAGCCAAACAGTCTGAGCAGGAGCAAGGTGTGCCTGAGCCACAGGAAACCTCACGGTTAGTGATGGGCTCCAGACTCACTGCACCCAGCCCTTGTTTTGTTTGCCTCATCATTTGCCCACAGTCTACTGCTGGTGCTAAAGGGAGGCTGAGCAGTGAGTGCAGTACAGGCAGAGGCTGGCTTAATGGAGGAAAGGGACAAGGGTTGGCTTATCCATACCTGGAAGGAAATATTGGCTGAGGCTAGGTGGAACAAGAGAAGCAGTGTGCCCAGAGGGAGACAAGTGCCAAGTGGGGACAGAGGCCACATTCCAACAGGCACAGATAGCGTATGTTTACGGGGTGGAGTGGTGGTGAGTTTCCTGGTTTGAGTCCTTCTACTGTTGTGTGTGGAAAACTCAGCAAAACCAGAAGAGCAGAAAATCCACGGGGGCCTGAGGGCTTGGGTGGGCCATCCTCATACATCAGGATGTCTCTGAGCTCGTGCTGGCCAGAATGCCCTGTGCCCTGGACCACTGTGCGGGGCCCCTACAGAAGTCCCCGGTCAGATGTGTAGCTACTGCCCATCAGCTTGGGGCCATCTCAGGCTGTGTGGGACCTTTCATGGTATGGGGAACAGTTGTGCAGGGAACTAGACCTTAAATGGCCACACTGACCACTGTAATGTCACTGATGGCGACATTATAGCGTGTCTGACCTGCCCATGGGGCTGAGACCCTACAAGTGAAAGCCATGTAGCCTTTATGGCAGCATTACGTTCACTAGCCTGGAATCGAGGTCCTTCCTAAGCCTTCCAGTCTCAGATAATCTGCTCCAGGGAACCCAATCTCCATTAGACTGGGTTCCTGATTTAAGAATCACTATCTATGCAACTCTATTTGAAACTAGAGTTTGGATAGCAAAGAATTTGGATAGTGAAGGCCACCCGTCCTTGGTGGGATTCCACAATGCTATCCAAATGCCAGTAATCCCATGCTGTGACGCCGATCCTCTATTCAGCTATGCCTCTGCTGGTCTCTGTCCTCATCAGTGAGTTGCCTGGGCCTCATGGAGACCATAGTCACCTGTTGCCAGCTGTATTCCCACCTATACTTCTGGTAATCAACAGATGCCATCTGGTTGCCCACCTATAGTGCTCTGGACACCTGATGCCACCCACCTGCCAAGGGCCTGCTCATCCTCTGTTTGAGTGGCCATTCTGGATTCTGGATTCTATCTCAGCCTCCTGCCAGGACCCCTTGCCTGCCACCTGTTCTCTCCTCCCTGGGACAGATGGCTTACTGCTGTGCCTACCTTTGCATACTTGTGCTGGCTTCTGACCTCAGCAATCACACTCCCCAGAGTCCTTGAGGCCTGGAACCTTCTCACTCAGGCTGTCCAGGCCCCAAGGAAAGCTGGCTAAGTTTCAGTCAGCCAGGCCACTTGCAGACAGGGACGGGATTAGTCTTACTGCCCTAACCCCAGATTGCAGCTCATCCTCAGTGGATGGTAGACTTTCACTAATCCCCACTACAGGTCCGCAGTGCAATATATTTGCCCTCCTGTCTCATTTCTTGCTTTGCTCTCTGGCTCCTCATACTTGTCTGAGGTCCTAACATCCTTCCTAGTCACTGCCATATTACTCTCCCTAGGGCAAGTCCTTGTCCCCTTAAATACAATCTCTGGCAGAGGGTGTTTTCCAAACTGAGTGAACTGCCTTGAGCCACAAGCCACCTCCATCTTACTGTGCATCGCTGGTTGCCTGGGAATGAGCAAGTTCACGTTCTTCCTCAGGACCAGCCCCCGCTGGATGATGGTATTAGGACTGTGGTTTTTATCACTGGGGTCAGTCTCACATCTTGCAGTTGACAGATTCTCAGGAGCCCAAGTTACCTAGAGAGGGAGTGTGATTCAGGAGTTGGGAATTTAGGCTCTGAGCAAAACTGCCTGGGTTCAAATCCTGGCTCTTTTACCAGTAGGGTGTCTCTGAGCACATTATTTCATGAATGCATTTGGAAGAACACCTGGCAGACAGCCTGCTCTGGCCCAGTGTTAATTATTACACCTTCCCCCTAATTTTACCCACTAGCTTGTTGTGAGTGGGTGCTTGGCTAGGTTGGTCTGATATTTCAGAGCTACTCTCAGCCCTTGGGTGATTGGCCAGAGTAGCAAGATAAATTAAGATCCTCACTCAGTCTCCAAATCACAAACCCTTCTGGAATCAAAATATGGGAATGGACTAAATTTTCCTCCATCCATCCACTCATTGCTTCATTCATTGAAGAAATATATATTAAGGCTCTATTCCACAAAAGCAGGGGGCTCAGTGCTTTGTACTTCTTTTCCCCTGTACACAGCTCCTCTGGTTGGGCATTTCCCAGGAGCTGCCCTGCCTGTATATGGGAAGCTGGATCCATCTATTATTCCCCAATAAATTCTGCTTTGTGAGCCAATAAATCCTCTGTCAGATAGTGTGATCTACGCAGACAGAAGAAGCTGAAATGTCCCTATATGCCACATGCTACCCATCCCTGCTAATGAGTTGGATTGGGAGGGAGGGCTTAAAGCAAGCTACTCACACAGCCACCCCTACCTGTGGTTTCCAGCCTCCAGGAGGCTCTGACCCATTTCCACCCCTTTTGTCCCACAGAAAGCTCGGTGACCCACACCCTGCCATCCTCAGTCCCTGCTTGGCTGCAGCCATACCTGTGTCTTTCCCTGCCACTAAGTCCTTCAAGGCCGGGTCCCCATCTGTCTGAATTATCCATGCCCTTCACCAACCCAATGCTCTGGATCACCATAATGCTAAGCAAGCAATCTGGGCAACTGAGAGGAGAGTTTTTTCCTCTTGGAATATAACATAAATCCACAGCCCAATATATCTTGGGTACCCTGATTAGATTTGGAATTATGTCCATAATTAAAACTGCCAAATTGAATTCTAGTTCTAAAAATTGGCTTCATTAGCAATGGGAAAACTATTTTAATGCATCAGATTATAGATAGTTGTGTTGCTTTTTAAAAAAAGAAATGAATTTTAAGAAGAAAGAACAGAATAAGAGGCTGGAAAATAACCTATCTCAGTCAATGAGTAAGAAGTTTCTCTGAAGGTTCTTGTGCCTTCCTCTTCATGCCTTTTTTTTTAAAGCTGTCATATGGTCCTTAGTGGTAAGAATGCTAAAAGGAATGATTGTGGGACAAGCATGCCTTTTGCAAACTTTTCTTTTACTAATTTGCAGAAGTAGAGTGATTGCTTGATTGACTGGTGGAAGGATTAATGGTGCCTGGCTTAGAAGGGGTGAGGGACTCTTCAGCACGGCCTGCCAGCTGGTATGGGCTGGCGAGCACTCATCTTATGCTTAAGCAAATATTAACCTAGACCATATCTAAGTGCCGCTGAAAGGCTCAGGGACATAGTGGCTGTCATGAGCAGCCCTGGGACGAGAGAGGTGAATCTCTTCTAAATGTAGACTCAGTTACAGGCTCACTGGGAATCAAAGTCAAACTGTTTCACCTCACTTGGTCTTGTTAACTCAGATGGAAAACTGAGTTAGAAGCAGATCACATACATAGGGAATGGCTATGGCTACCTGGGCAGGTTTTGCAGGGCTGTGGAGTCTCTGATGAACAGATAGTTAAGCTGATGAGTAGACAGGAATGGGGAAGTGGGGGCAGGCTCCCTGGGGAATAAGAATCTCTACTACCATGAGAAAGCATTGTGCTAAAAACTCTCTTCCATTTTCCACCATCTGTTCTTGCCAAAAGTCCCTGCCAGATCCGCAATGAGGGCTGCTGCCCAAACTTAGGTTGGGCTTCTGTGGGCTGCAGAAAATGGCATCAGCATCTTGGGAATGAGCAGAGCTCCAGGGATGAGTGCCACTCAGTAGACGCCTGGCCAATGAAAGCAAAAGGAAGAGTCGTACTTAGCCCTCCCTCTGCCTCACAACTCAGCTCCGGCTTGAAGCTGTGTTTCCCCCCGCAGCTGCTGAGAGGCTCTGGGCATCTCACGTTAACTTGTGGTCCACAGGATTCTGCCCCTCAGATCTCAGGGCATGACAAGCAACTGTGATTCCATCCAAATCCATTCCACCAGCCCAAGTCCTAGAGGCCTGACCATCCACTCTTCCCGTGAGAAGCAAATGCACTGCTGGATATTTTCTGAAGGTGAATTTATGGAATCCCTTTCTGGGAAGATAGTGACGTGACGGAGGAGCCCGTGTTAGGCGTGCTGGCTCTCTGCACCTCCAGTCAAGCACAGCCTCTGAAAAGAGAGATAAATCGGTGTGTTCTCCACTCACCATATAAAATGAAAATTTTCTACTGGGCTCCCAGGGCCAGACAGGAAACCACTGATCATCCTGAACAAACATCCTTCAATAAATCTTTATCTCTTCTGAAGATAATTGGGAGGACAGTGGCTTCTGAGTTTACTTTTTTCCTAGCAGTTACCTCCCTTTCATTCTTCCGGGTATATTTGTTTTCAAAGCCAAAATGCACTACATGGTCCCATCCATCAAGGCAGAGGAAGCCCAAATGATTTCCTGTTTCAGCTCCTATGTGTCAAGCTTGGGGGTTCTCTTAATTCACTGGTTTTGTAAGGTGCCCGGTGTTTTCCATCACGGGTGGGCTGTCATGTCTTCTCATCCCTCACAAAGGCTGTGTCCACACCACTAATCTCATTGCTCTGCCAGATTCGAGACATCCACTCCCTCTCCTCGTTTTGGTCACTCATTGGTTCATTCATTTCACACATAACCCATCATACACCCATCATTGTGCCAGGATGCCCCACATGACAGCAGATCTGATGATCGATGTGCCTGGGAGATCCATCGAAATGAAAGTCCTGGTCCGTGTCCTCTGGGGTGCGCCGCTAAAGCAAAAGCAAAGGAAGTCATTTTGGTACCCACATTCATAACCAGACTGGTACCTTTTTTAGTTCTAAAAATCATTTGAGACATTCAAAGCCTTAAACTTATTATTTTTGATTTTCTGACTTCTTAATTAGCCTTGTAGCTAGTACATCAATATCTTAAAACCCATATTTATTTTTTAAAATCTAGGTTATTATAATGTATAACTTTTAATAAAACTTCCAGCTACAGGAATGCAAATCATAGAAACTTTGAAAGTCCCATGAATCAAAGCCACCACCTCACACCCAGTGGTCGTAGTTACTTGGTATTTGCATAATAATCCTTAAACAGAAGAGTGAGTTCTTAACACATTAACTGCCATGTGAGTTGTATTTAATTCACGCTAGTTTGAGCCCAGGGCCTCATGAAGCATACGTATTAATAACTCTCACACGTCTCTTTACCTTGGGAGCCGTGTGGTGTGGAGGCAACTCACGCTGCCATGCTGTAGCGTACGCGTTACATGATGGGTGGCCCCCTGAGCAAAACCCTGCAGTTGGTTTGTGAAAATCTTACTTGATGATGTTCTTATTGTTACAATTAATATTGACAATTTAATTGCATATAACTCATGCACAGAAAACAATAATAAATACATTTTTCATGAAATTACAAAGGATTGTTTTGTTTTCTAAGTTTTTATTCTATTTTTGTAATAACATTCCTTGGCTCTAAGGAAAAATTTTTTTTTCTAGTGTGGCAGTCAATGTGTTAAATAAACACACTGAGACTCTGCAAGGGGCCCACCCACATGATTAGGACGCCCAGCCTCTATGTTGCACTGTTATGTGAAAACATAATGAAAAGAATTTTTAAAGTGGCAGAAACAAATACAGACTCTCAAAAAAGATTTCACCAGGACCTACTGAGTTTGAAGGTCACCAATACAATACAGATGGTTCTTTTCTGTAAGTGCATAAAATGCAAAAGAGGATGGCTCCTATAAACAGAGGAAGATGTCAGATCTCACTATGAAGTTAGTTTGAATCAATTTGGAAATAATAAATTAAGAATGATGAATCAAGTTTTCTTTACAGTGGAGAAAACTGAAAACCCCATGTTTACAGAGTGATCAATGTTAACCTTACCAACAATGGGATAATTTGGTATCATTGTCTCCTTATGGGATATGGTGGGAGGGCAGAATATGATGTCTACAGCAGCGTGACCCAAAATGTATCACCTGGATCTACTCAAAAGTCAACACAAATTGAAAGATAGTCTACAGTAAATCAGGTTGATTCTTCAAAAATGTCAAAGTTATGAAAGAGAAAGAAAAAAAAAGGAGAAACGCTTCCCAGTTAAAGAAGACTGAATTGAAAGTGCGTTCCTGGGTCATAGCTTGGATCAGCAAATAAATAATAAGACAAAAATATAGGTAAGATTATCTATTGTCTATCTATCCATCTATAAATTCCCTCTATCTCTTTATGTATATGTTATGTGTGTCTATGTGCATGTATGTGTGTATAATCTCCTAAAAAGGACATTATCTTGCATGATTATCATATAGTTATCAATATTATAAATTAAACACTGATAAAATAAAATAAAAACCTACCTAATCCTCTGTCCATATTCACATTTTGTCAATTGTCCCAATAATGCTCTTCAGAACAGAGGTCTGCAAACTACAGCCCACCTTCCATCTGTTTCCATAAGTAAGGTTTTATTGGAACACAACCAAGGCCATTTGTTTACATGTTGTCTATGGCTGCTTTCACACTATAGCCACGGAGTTGAGAAGTTGCAACACAGACCATATGGTCCATAAAGCCTAAAATATTTACTATCTGGCTCTTTACAGAAATAGTTTGCCAATCTCTGCTTTAGAACTATTTTACTCCCACCTCATCCAGGGGTATGCTTTGCATTTAATCATCATTTCTGTTAAATCTCCTTTAATCTGGATTAGCTCCTTATCCTTCCTTTGTGTTTTCTAATCTTGACAGTTTTGGAGAGTATAGGCCAGTTATTTTGTAGCATTTGACTCAATTTGGGTCTGTCTAATGCTTCCTTATGATTAGATTCAGGTTATGTGTTTTGGGCAGGATATCACTGAAGTGATGTTGCATCTTATTTTTTTTTTTTCTCTTTTTTTTTTTTTTTTTTTTTTTGAGACAGAGTCTCACTTTGTTGCCCAGGCTAGAGTGAGTGCCGTGGTGTCAGCCTAGCTCACAGCAACCTCAAACTCCTGGGCTCAAGCAATCCTGCTGCCTCAGCCTCCCAAGTAGCTGGGACTACAGGCATGCGCCACCATGCCCAGCGAATTTTTTCTATATATATTAGTTGGCCAATTAATTTCTTTCTATTTTTTTATAGTAGAGATGGGGTCTCGCTCTTGCTCAGGCTGGTCTCGAACTCCTGAGCTCAAACGATCCGCCCATCTCGGCCTCCCAGAGAGCTAGGATTACAGGCGTGAGCCACCGCGCCCGGCCTGATGTTGCATCTTATCAAGAGGTGCATGATATGGTTTTGTTCCAACACTGATGATATTAGCTTTGTTCAGTTAACTAAGATGGCGCCCACTAGAAGACAAGAATATTTGTTTTTCTCTAAAGCACATTATTGGGATAATTAGCAACATTGGAATATTGAGTGTGTATTAGGTAATAACAAATGTATCAATAAGAAATTTCCACTATTTGATAATTGTACTGTGACTATAGAAAAAAATATATTTGTTCTTGGGAAACTATTGCAAAGGATTTAGAGATGAGAGGTCATTATAATTATCACTTATTATCAAATGATTACACACACACACACACACCCCCGAGAAAATGTAGAGAATGTTACCATTAGGCCAAACTACAGAAAGAGTATGTAGGTGTTCATTGCACTGTTCTTAAAACTTTTTGTACAGGCTTAATTTTTTACTATCAGGTTAAAAAAATAATGTACTTACATCACCTGGCACACAAGACAAAATAGGTTGGGTGGAAGAAAGGTAGAACGAGTGAGGTTGAGCAGGGAGGCCATTGTCCCCTGGGCACTGCAAGAGCATTTGTAGTGAGTGTGGCGCATGTTAAAGGAGATCAAGAGGGAAGGACCCAGGTCATTTTCACATTCCCACCCATGGCATTCACTCACTGACTGGGTAAAATTGATTTTTATTTAATTGAATGACATTCCTCAGCAGAGTTTTTAATTTACCCATAAAAGTTACAACTTACAAATCACTTAGAGGAAAAAAAAAATCAAGAATAAAAAAAAAGAAAAAGAAAAGGCAAAGCAAGGAATTGAAGGAATTGTAACAGAAATACAGTAAGCCAAGCTAGTTCAGCTGTAAAAATAATGCAGATTATTAAAGGATGTTGTCTCACGAAGGGTCAAAACATAGAAGCACACTAGAGTATAAGCTATTTGAAAATGAGCCTAAAACAGAAAATACAGAAGGGAAGAGCACCAGTAGATTAGGCAAATGAAAAGATAGAAAACAGATGCAGCAAAAGTTAACATCAAGCAAAAGAGAATGTAAGGGCAAAATCATAAAAATATGATGAGTGTATTTATATTTTAAAAGGAACAATCCACAGTGAAGACATAACACTCATGAACTGAATAATAAATCATTGAATAACATAAAGAAAAAATTTAGAAGTCCAAGGAGAAATTAATAATATCATAATTACAGTGAGACTCCAAAACACAAATTTCAGTCTTTGACACATTGAGAAGACAACAGTTTTTAAAAATCATATGGAAGACTTCATTAATTAATGTTTCATTGATAGGCCTGTATAAAATACACGCTGATAGAAAATACACTTTTTGTAATGCCAACAGAATATTGACACAGAAAAATCATAACCAATATTTAAAAAAAGAGACTCTCGTTAACTTCAAGTGTAGAAATTCTATGTCATAGTTGACTAATTATAATGCAAACCAAATACTTCATACTAAAATAACATCATTTTATAAAATAATCACTTAATAATTATAATTATGAAATGATTAACATATCTAAAACTAAATAACAAAGAATTACACAAAAAGCTCAAAATATTTGTTTTTTAATTTTTAATTTTGAGTGAAGCAGAGAACAAAATTACCTTTAAAGATTCTTTCAAATTTAATTAGCATCAAACTATCCCTATAATTCAAAGATTATCTCACAGGAAGCTATACTCAAAAATTTACATGCTTACTAATTTACTATTAAATAAGAAGAAACTAATGAACCAAACTTTTAATTATAGGAACAAAAAAAGAACAAAAAATTTTATTTTAAGATTCTAGAAAAGTCATAGGAAACATAATGAAAATAAGAACAAATATTAATGAATTAGAATAAAATGCAATAAAATTGAGAAATCCAAGACTAATTCCTAGAGAAGAAAAATAATATGGATACATCTCTGGAAGTACTCAAAGATGACAAAAATAAAAATAAAAATGTATAACATTGTACATGTAAAATAGGATACATGCACAGGTATAAAAATGAATGAAATAATTACAATAGAACTCAGTATGTCATTACAAGATTTATAACATATAATTCATGGTAAATGAATGATATTCTAGAAAAATATAAATTACCAAAATTCATTCAAAAAAGTTAGAAGAGACAAATAGATCATTAACTGTGGTAGAAAATGATAAAAGTTATCAAAGAACTTCCTTGAAAATAAATGTTTAAGCCAGCTCATTCTTTGAAAGTATTTTATCCAAAGCTATTTAAGCTGACAAAGTATAAGAAATCAATGCAAACTTTTCAAGTAACTATATAAAACTGATGTAAAGCATTTGGACCATTAAATAATAAAACATATAGTAACAAATATAAGAAACTATAATAACAAGTAATAAAGAGAATTCCAAAGGTAGTCAACAAGATATATAGGTAATATATATGGTAAATAATTTTTAATCACAGGGGGAAATTTTTCTTATTTTTAAAATTAAGCAATGAGTACACCACTAGAGAAAAACATAATTTAGGTGCTCACTCCACAATATACACAATAGTTTTAGAATCATAGAGTTAACATGGTAAATAAAAGCATGAATAAAATTAAGTAATGGCAAATATAAGTTCATTATTAGGCAGTGAAGACTTTCTTTCAAAGAATGACATTAAAGGAAGAATCCATGAAGAAAATCATTAAAAGATTTTACAAACTAAAAATTGAAAAGTTTTATAGGAAGAAACATACTACAAATTAATTACAAATGTAAGCAGAAAACTGAAGACAACATATAAATCAGGCAAAAAAATCTATGTCTTTAATCTTAAAATAAAAAAAAACCTCTTTCAAATTAATAAGTAAAAGAGCAGTGAAATTAATCCAGCTAACCTACGTTTAGGTATATGTGCTAGATAAAGACTTAGAATGGGTGCTTAGATAAATTTGTTAAAATATGTTTTCTGAAATATTGTTTGTATACTCCAAAATTTGAGGAGGGAGATTAACCATCTAAAAATAAACTGTACTTTAAATTTCAAATTATCGTGTGTAAATGTCATACGATACAAGGCAACCAATAAGAATGCTATCAGATTTTTATATTATATATAATGCACAAATATGATGTATATATCAATACAAATAAATGAGTAGTAGTATATTGTTATTAGTATATTGTTCTTATGGAATGATGTTCACAATCTAATGTTACATCTTAAAAAATTATAAATCTTCATATACAGGTTAATTTTATCTTTATAAGCAAAGCATCTTTGTTAAGAAAAAT
>VSMD01105325.1:0-13695 GCA_008750895.1 Mirza zaza
AAACAACCGTGATAAAGCACATCTTATATTTTCCTGGTTAGAGCTGGAACCCATGCTACTAAGTGAAGTATCCCAAGAATGGAAAAACAAGCACCACATATATTCACCAGCAAACTGGTATTAACTGAGCAGCACCTAAGTGGACACATAGGTACTACAGTAATAGGGTATTGGGCAGGGGGGCGGGTATATACATACATAATGAGTGAGATGTGCACCATCTGGGGGATGGTCATGCTGGAAACTCAGACTTGTGGGGGGAGGGGGGGAAAGGGCATTTATTGAAACCTTAAAATCTGTACCCCCATAATATGATGAAATAAAAAAAAATAAATAAATAAAATAAAAGTTTTTGCAACTTAAAAAAAAAAAAATTAGACCTTGTCAGATAATATTGCCACCCCTACCTTTTTGCGTATTTATTTTCACTTGGCAGATTTTTGCCTTCCTCTTTCATTTAAAATTTTTCTGGTTGTTCACTACTAGATGTATCTCTTGTTTTAAAAAAACGCTCTTTTATAATTCAAGGAATTTTTCTTATAATAGAAGCATGTATCCTATTTATAATCATCATTTGCTATCACTCCTGTTATTTTTAACAATTTAATTTTTTTCTTTTTCTGCAGTAATGTATGTTTTTTCACTCAATGTTGTATATTTGTATTCTATCTTCTTTGTTTTATTAGTTAGCCTTGTCAAAATTAAATCACCTTTTTTGGTTATTAATTGTTCTGTTTCTAATTTATGAATTTTGGTTTATTATATGTATTTATTATTTTTTGAGGTCAATATACCTAAAAGCATAGTATTTTTGTTCTTTTGAAATGTCTTTGATATAACTTTGACCATATCTCATGAAAATGTGGATTCATTATAGTCATTATAATGACTTTCTAATCATCCTTAATTGTGGTTTTAATTTCTTCTTTGATTTTAGTGTTACTTAGCTGTGTGTTTTTCAGTTTCCAAGTAGAATTTTTAAAAACCCTTTGCAATTAATTTGCAGTTTTATTGCATTGTGGTGAAAAATCTGGTTAATGTAATGTCTCTTTTGGAATTACTGAGGTTTTCTTTTTAGCATAAGATGTTGATTTATGTAAATATACAGTGGATAGTTGTAATAAATGTAATTCACAATAGCTAGCTAGACAGATTGAGATCCAAGCTTATTAATTGCATTAACTTTTTATATTCTTAGGAATTTTCTTTGCTGCTTTTCCAGATTCTAGGACAAGCATACTAAAATTTATTATTGGGCACATTTTTTGTCAATTTCTCCTATTTCTAATGTATTTTTTAAATATTTTGATGCTATGTGATTCAATGAATAGACTTAATTTTCATTAATGACTATTATATCATTGTTGTAGATACTATTCAAAATATTTTGAAAACCTTCTTTGTCCCTTTTAGTGATTGTTTCTCTTTATGTCAACTTTATTTGATATTATCATTGCCATCCCTCCATTCTTTTTCTGCCTGATGTGTCTTTATCTACCTCATTATTTTAAACCTTTCTTACTTAATCTTACTTGACTCTCTGGAAAACCACATATAATTGAATTTCTTTTTCTTTTTTAGGCTTTTTAAAGAAAGATGATAATAGTTAAACTTATTTAACTACATTTGAATGCTTTTTGTTTCTAGTACTTCTATTTAATACATCCATATGCATTATAATAACTATTTTTTTCACCCTGATTTTGTCATTTTATTTTCTAGTTTTAAGCATTTTGTCCTTAAATCTTACACTTTTTTCTTTTCTTACATTTCGTTACATTGGTCAGATTTTCTTAATTTTTTTCTATTTCTTTAGAAATTAAATTTTTGTCTACCAGTGATAAACTTCAGACTGAAAAAACATGTCTTTTGAACACCTCCATGAACTATGCAAGCGTTAAACTCATTCCTTCCGCTTTCCCATCTACCATCTACCCTTGGTTTTACCAATAGACTGGACTTTCCATCCAAATTAATAATAGTAATGATTATTTTCATGTCATCAAAATTAACTTTAAAGAATTATTCGTTACATTTGCATTAAGTTTCACTCCAAACTAGTATCAATTATTTAGACTAATTCAAAATTTTACTTGTTTCATTGCTCACCACCATTCATCTCTTACCCAATCTCTAGACTTAGTTCTTGGTTTGGAGCAACTGTCCAGCAGTACTTCTTCAACTAATTTTTACGCAGGAAAAGTATGTTGATGGAATTCTTCTTAGTCTTTACACGTATTCGATGATCTTCTGATGCTCTTGTACATGTTAAAAATCACTTTATTGGATCCAGAACCCACAGGTCATGATTTTTCCTCCTTAAATGCTATGATTATTCTCTGTTGACTTTTGGAATTTGGTATTTTTCAAGAAGTCTGCTGCCCATTAAATTGTTTTCACATTTGGAAGCCAATCTGTTTTTAACACCTGAATACCTGTAAAAATTTTCTCCATGTCTTTTGATTTTGGAAATTCCACCACATAGTTGTACATTTTTTTTTTTTTTGATATGTTGCCTGGTACTTGGAGACTCTTTTGTTTTAAAGAGTCCAGTCTTTTTCAAACCAAGAATTTTTTCTTCTATTATTTGTTTAATTGTTGTTTCTTTTTCTTTGCTATGCCCTGATTCTGAGATTTTTCTTTCATATGAAATACGCACACATAATCCTCTGGATCCATTTTTTATACTTTTTAATATTTCCATATGTTGTATTCCTTTCTTTAGCCATTTTTCTTGAGTTTTGAGAGACTTAATATCTTCTTATGGACTCACATAAGTGTCTATAGTACCCTATCTGCTAAATGCTGCTTTCACTGCATGTTTAAAAAGAACAAACCATTGACTTACTTTTATTTATTTATTTTTAATTTAATTTGTTTTTTCTTTTAGAGACCAAGGTCTTACTCTGTCTCCTAGACTGGAATACAGTGGCATGATCATAGCTCATTGCAGCCTTCAACTTCTGGGCTCAAGTGATCCTCCCACCTCTACCTCCCAAGTAGCTGGGGATACAGGCACCCACCACTGTGCCCAGCTAAGTTTTTTCTTTTCTTTTCAGAAATGTGGTCTCACTATGTTGCCTAGGCTGGTCTTGAACTCTTGACCTCAATTGACTGTCTGGCCTTGGCCTCCCGAGTGGCTGGGATTACAGACATGAGTCACTGTACCTATGTTCAATGATTTGCTTTTTTTTTTTTTTTTAAATAGAGAAGGGGTTTCACTCTGTCACCCAGGCTGAAGTACAGTGGTGGAGTCATAGCTCACTGCAGCCTCAAACTCCTGGGCTCAAGAGATCTTACTGCCTCGGCCTTCCAAAGTGCTGGGATTATAGGGCTGAGCCACCCCACTCAGACTACCTAACTTACTTCTAATAATATAAATAACATATTTGTCCATCTTAATGATAAAAGGTGAAGCAAGTAAAATAAAATAAAAACTGCTCTTAACATCTTTCCGATTTCCCTTTGTCAAATAAAAAGATGTATGTATCTCTCCATCCCTTTTTCTGTGTATTCATACCCATACAGAAATATATGCTTTTGTTTATTTCCATTATTTACGTGGAAACCTTTCTATTCATATTGGTTTGCAGTCTGCTCTTTTCTTGCAACAATAGGAAGTGGAGGTGTTTCCACACCAACTTAGGTTGGATTTCTTGGGGAAAAGAAGCTGAGATAGGGAATAGCATGTGGAAACGTTCTTGGCCACTGCGTTAAGAATATTTCTTATGGGGGAGTAACGGGAGTAGCTTGATCAGAAGGAAAAGTTGAGCTGCAATGCAACCACAGCAAAGGCCTCAGCTGTCTCATGGGGGGCGTTGGAGCCCTTCAGACTTATACCCTATTGAGGCAAAGGGGGCTTTACTCTTACCTATGTTGGAAAGTGGATGTGAGCCACCCCTGGTTAGGACTGTTACCTTGAACAAGGCAGCTCCCCCGGGCCAACAACAGTTCCTGGGGAGGGATTCAGCTTTGAGACATCATCAGGCAACCTTCCAGGACACTGGGAAAGTGGTTTCTCCATCCTGAATGGGGATACAGAGAGAGCCTCCCAGCACCTACCACACAGGCCAATGCCTATAGAGCTAGTGGCACAAATTCATGTGCGGTAATTTCTAGATTGAGTAGAAGATCCAAAAAACAAACAAAAAAAGGAATATTCTGTTGCAATTGTTACCTGTTGTGTGTAGTGAATCAGATGAACATCATGTCCATTTTGACTTAGGTGTCACTTATATAATTAAAAAAATTAATATTAATATTTTTAAATATTCCAAAAGATGGAATAGTAATAAATCTCCCATAGCGAATCCTCATAATTTCATGTTGCCTCGGCCTCCATTTTGAAAATAAGCTGGACTTTCTCATACCAGAAGTAGGGCTTAGTCACCCTGATACAGTTTCCAGTTCTTGTCTCCTCCCAGCTCCTCAGTGTGGTCAATCCAGATATCTGCCTATACAGCCACCTCCTGGTGACCACTTCCTTTTGGGACATAAACAACCTGCTAGACTCCCCCACTGTCCCCCCTGACCCCTCAGGGACAGTGCAGCTATGGCACAGTGACACCACCAGTCACAGCATACCTCCATGGAACTTGTGTCAGCTTGGCCTAAACCCACCAATTAGAAATCCCCACAGGAAACCCGCCTAGGTAATGCCCTGGACCCCAATGCAGGCTTCATTCCTCATGTCCCTGGCCCTCTGTCACTTGTGTTCCCCACTTGCTGGTTGAACCTGCATGTTCCGGTCAGCTCCCCACTCCCCCTGGCCCTGCGAGGCATGCTGCCCTCCCCTCTGGGATCTGTAAAGAATACACTGCTTCTGTTACTTAATGTGTTTTGTTGAGGGGCCTCCTCCATGAATCCCCAGACTGACACACCCAAACCTAACTTATTTCCCTATCACGGCTGTCCTAGAGAGTGGCTGTCTCGGTAGGAATAAGCCAGACACAGGTCAGACAAGAGCTACAAGGGCATCTGCCAGTGTAAACGAGTTTCCCAGGAGAGGGACACCTGGTTGCTGGTTGGACACTTACTTGGGCATCAGGCTGTCCACCAGCATGAAGAAGTATCCCTCCAAAGGCACCCTGTAAGCATTTTTTTTTTTATTTAACAATCCCAGACATCGTGCCATTTTACACCTGAACACTGAAGTATGTATGTCTAAAATTAGATGGACATTTTCTTATATAACGAGCCACTACTACACCTAATAAAATGGACAAAAATTCCGTGGTATCACATGCTATCTAATTTGGTAATGAAGGGTTCTCTGAACATTTCTAAAAATGTCTTTTTTGCCTTGGGTTAGTTTGAATGAAGATTCCAACAAGGTCCCTGCCTCCCATTTGGTTATTCTTTCCTACAAGTCCCTCTGATCTAGAGAAGTCTCCTTCCCTCCTTGAGTTTTGTCTCGTGCCGGTTAGCTGTCTTACAAAACGTCCTGTACTCAGTATTTGCATCCTTGTGGTGTCAATTTGTCCTTCTTTCCCTCCTCACCAAGGTTTTCTGGAAATGGTTAGCTTTAAACATGCGATTAGATTGTGTTTCACCTTTTTTGGCAAAAACCCACCAGAAGTGGCGCTGTGGGCTTCCTGTTGCGGCACACCAGGAAGCAGGCAATGTCCAGGCGAGCTGCCTCTACTGCCATGTGAGTCATGCTCAGGGGATCGCCGCTGACAATAGTGACCCCTTCAGCCCGAGCTGTCCCTTTGCAAAGTCCTGGGAAACTTCTCCGTTCATGGTGCCAGCCTTTGGCCATCATTATGTGAATCAGCTCGTGCAGTTAAATAATCCACTAACCAAGTTTCTCAGATTCCAGTAATCCTCTCTCTCCTGATGTTGATTGCCTGTCAAAGGCATCATGTTCTCTCGCATCTTGTTAAGCTGCTGAAAACACGTTTTTCAAAAATGTTATTTGTATTTGGCTGTTGTTGTTTGCTGTGTAGAGAGATATTTCCTTTGATTCCTTAAATAAAGCTCCTTCCTTTTAAACCCCTGAAACGTGTCAAATGTTTGTCAAATGTGTTTTTTCTTTATTTGCTTGCCCTTGGAGAGACAATCTTTCTTTCTCAAATATGGATATTAATGGTGATGTCAGCCTGGCATGAGGGACAGGCATTCCAAAGGGAGCTGAGATAAGAGCTGCAGGTGGCAGGTGAATGAACTGTGCTCATTGTACCTCCACACATTTGCAGGCTGAGAGCTGCTGCTTCGTTGTGCTCCAGGAAATGCCCCGGCCTCGAGCCTCTCTGCTGAGATTGTGTGGGAAGGGGGCAGGCTGGGCTTGCCCTCTCCACCTTCCAAACTATTTCTTAATTTTGTATTTCCTTGTCATGGAAATTAGAGTGGGAAAGGAGTTAAATACTTAGCACTCCTGCCCAGAATAGGCCAGAGGACACCCTCGACTCAGTAGCTGCTCAAATCCTCATGCTGCAGAAATTCTTAAACTTTCTCACATGCAAGTCATTTGTTGGAATCTGTCTTTCTACTGTGAAATTGATTTTTAAAAATTATAACTATCTTTGTGAGCACCTAATATGTGTCAAGGCCTGCTTTAAGCTCTTTACCTGCATTACTATATTTATCCTCACGACAGCCCCATGAGGTTGGCACCATTATTGTCCCTGCGGAGATAAATGAAGACCATTCAGCGGAGAACAAGCAGAGGCCATTCGGGGCTTGCTATAGCGTGGGAGCCGGCCCCCCTCTCCTGGGTTTGGCAGAGACTGGAAGGCAGACAGAAAGTGGGAACGCTACAGAAAGGGAGGCTTCATTCAGTCATGCCCTGATGGCTTTGGGAAGCAGAGGTGGGATAGCTAAAAGTGGGGCATCTTGTGTCATTTGTCTGGGGAGTGAGTATATTTGGCTTTTTCTAGTTGGTTCTGAGTTGGAAGGAAGGGTAAAAAACTAAGAAACCTGGCGGTCATTGCTCCTGTCCTGACTGTTCTGGTCCAACTGCTGCAGAGACTGAGGGTCAGAGTTCTATTGCCATGCATTCTGGCGTATATCTGTTTGTATATTTAGCCTTTTAGTCCTGCATTGTGGCTGAGGAAACTGAGGCACAGAGAGCTTACGTGACTTACCCAAAGCCTCAGAGCCCATAAGGGAAGAGTCCGGATTTGGGCCCAGGCAAGTCAGGCTCCAAACCACCAGGCTACCCCATAGCTTCTGCTGTCAGGCCTGGTCCCCTCCCAGTGTGACCTATTGCCAGGTGTGGGACCCATAGCAAGTGGCTTCACTCTCGTTGCCTGTATTTCCTCATCTAGAAGACAATTAGGAAACAAAACAAAACAAAAGCCAACTCTTTCACCGAGTTTTTATGAGAATTCAATGAGATAACAGTTGTAAGTGCCTGGCACAGCCTAGACACTCCGAATAGGTGATATTACTTTTGAGAAAACAAGAATGCCCTTTGTAAATATAGGTTCCTTTTGCAAGTCCGATTGATAATGACATCCTCAAATCTTTTTTGTTGTTGTTGTTGTTCATTTGCTTTGGACAAGGAGATTGGAAAAGTTTATTGGAAACATATTTTAGGCAGCTTTTCTCTAAAAAGAGTAAATTATTTTGGCTATACACACCTCCTACTAATTATAATAAAATATTTAAAATTTACACATCATTTCTTCAAATCATTTTCATTGGAATTGCTACAGCTTGAAGACATTCCTGTTATGTTCCTTCTTCAGGCAGCCCCCATGGCAACATCTGCTTTCTATTTACAGAGCCAAACCCACAGTTTCTGAGCCAGTCTGATAAAGTAGAAGTTCCTATAGCGGATGGACTCTCTCTGCCCTCGCCAAACACAACAGTGAGTCTTTTTGATTCAGCTCAGATTGATATTTACAAGGAGCTAGCGCTGAGCTCCTAACAGAGAAAGCATGAGGGAATGGAGCTTGGGTGAGACCTAGAGAATTATTTAGCGCAGAGACGTAGTTCTGACTCTGCACATACCTGCTGTGCAGCCAACCTATAGGTGGGTCACAACCTCACAGAGACCGGTTCTCACCTTCCAGGGTTGCCGTTAGGTTTAAGTGGAGTAACAGCTATGAAGTGCCTTGATATACTCCACCCACCCCATGAATGGCTTGGTACTCTTCCAAAACCATCTTGCCAAATGGTACAAAGTTTCCATAATTGTAATCCACCAGTATAGACCACAGCCAGAGGCACAGAGTTAGCTCTAGGTACTGTCAAAAGACTGTTTGATTTTATAGAAAAGAAAAATGAGACCAGGTCTTTAATGTGCAGCTGTTTTCCACCAAGCCTTATCATTCCCACCAGGAAGCTGGACAGACCAGGGGCCCCTGGAGTCAAGGATCAAGATAGATGAGGGGACTCTGTGCCTTACTGTGCCCTGACATTATACCACTTGTGACAATGTCTCACTTAAGGCAATAGCCCAATGAGTTTTAAAGTCTACGCATTACAGAAGAGTAAATGCAGGTTTGTAGAGGCTAAGTGGATTGCCTAAGTTTCAACTTGAGCTCACAACTAATTCCTCAAGCCCATGGGCTCTGACACACTTGCTTGGAGAAAAATGATCTGAGCAACTTGCCCAAGCACCGAAAATAATTAGAGCAACATTTAGTTTTATCTTCTGTGTCCCCAGGCTCTTCTATATCTTTCCTCTAATCCTCACCACAATGATCCAAGAAGGGTGGTTTTCATTGTGATTTTTCAGGATCAAGAACTACACCCAAGAGGAATTGACTTCCTCAATGTCTCACAATGATTAAATGGGAGAGACAGGATTTGAGGCCAGGACTGTGTGCTTTCAAACTAACGTGCATCTTTTAACTACATTGTGTGAAACAGGAAGCCTGGAAGATGAGTTTCGCTCTGCTCAAAGCCAAAGGACTTGAACTCTTGACTATAGCAGCTCTGTGTCCCAGGGAGAAGGCCTGGCAGAAAGTCTTCTCCATATATTCTCATGTGGCCCTAGGTTATATTACCATGTACCATTTCTGCTTTGTCATTCTCTTTTGCTATTATTTTTTCACGTATCATTGCCCTGGTGAGCCTGAGAACTGTTGATCCTAGGAATGTTCTTTTACTTCTCTATGAACCCTAAATTCATGACAAAATCTCTGCACATAAAAAATTCTTGGAAGAGCAATTCTGATGGCTATGCAATGAGGGCTGCCCCTGGGTGAAGTCCAGAAGGCTGCCTCCCAAGAGGGCTCCCAAGGGGAACATGGGGGAGTGGGGAATTTTTTTCCAGCCCTGAGCTGGAAACTTGATTTAGTCAACAAAGTGAGCATGGCTTCATATTTCAGAAGCTGAGCCACACTGGCCACATTTATGAAGCTAATGTATTGATCCAAAAACATCAATTTATGAACTTAAATGAGAACTTGATGTTACAGGTAAAGGAATACTTGATGCTCACTGACTAAGACTTTCTGGCCCCTAGATAGAATCATCACTAATTGGAGATATCATTTCTCTACTTCCTTGCCAACTCATTCTCATCCTAATGGAATTAGTCTTACCTTAGATCTATTAATACCTTCTGCCATGCTATTTTCAAGCTTTGCTGACCAGGAAATCACTTTTTTCTTTGTAACTTTAAAGTAAATTTATATATCTTCCATAAATCAATTTGGTGTTTTATAGTTTAAATCTAAGAGTAATATCCCTTTCATTTGTAAATTCTAGGGACTAAGGGCATCAAACTGTAGGTTTTAGTACTGACAATACTAAGTACTTGTCACATGAAGAAATAAATGAATCAGGTTCAAAATAGGTATCCACCCCGACTATTCCAATGAAATTATTCTTGACAATATAGCCAGTGACCACCATACTGCTATAACCATTGGTTAATTCTCAGTCCTAATCTTATTTGA
Organism: Mirza zaza; assembly: GCA_008750895.1. NCBI lineage: Eukaryota > Metazoa > Chordata > Mammalia > Primates > Cheirogaleidae > Mirza > Mirza zaza. Next base: position 9,855 of record VSMD01105325.1, read on the forward strand.
TGTAACAGCATTTGACATAGCTGATCTCTCTTTCTTGGCCTTGATAGGATGCCTTCATTTGGCTCCTATATTAATTATTACACCTCTTTGGCCTCTTTCTTTTGGTTCTTTCTCTTTTTTCCCCAACCTCCTAACAATGACTACCCCAGAGCTAAGATTTTGGTTGTTTTCTCTTTTCAATTCAATAGGATCTTGTAGTCTTATGACTTTAAGCACCATATATATTCTGACACTCTCACATTTGTATCTCTAGCCTATACCTCTCTATGAACACTAGGCTCATCTTCCTATTTAATCATGTAATATTTCCACTTGGACATCTCAAACTTAACATACTTACAACTATTAAGAAAATAACTCAAAAATATATAGTAAAAGAAAGAAAAGAATTAAAAAGTACACTAGAATATAGTGTACACAAAATAGTGACACAAAATAGATGTCAGAGGCAGTAATGAAGGAAAAATAATGAATAAAAAGATATAAGATATACAGAAAACAAATAGCAAAATAGCAGGTGTAAGTCCTTCCTTATCATTTACTATTTTAAACATAAATGAATTCACTTCTCCAACCAAAACACAGAGATTAGAAGAATGGATTTAAAAAAATGACCCAACTATACTATATATATAAGAGACCAACTTTAGATTCAAAGATACAGATAGGTTGCAAGTATAAAGATATATAAAAGATATTCCATTCAAATAAATCATCACTAAAAGAGAAATGAAATAGCTAATCTAATATCAGACTTAATATACTTTAGGACAAATTGTTATGAAAGACAAAGAAGGACATTATATAATGACAAAAGATCAATCCATCAAGAAGATATAACAATTATAAACATATATACACCTAACAACAGAGCTTCAAAATACATGAAGCAAAAACTGACAGAACTGAATGAAAAAAATAGATATCTCAGAAATAGTAGTTGAGGACTTCAATGCCCTACTTTTAATAATGGGTAGAACAACTAGACAGAAGCATAGCAAGGAAATAAAAAACCTGAACAATATTGTAAACTAGCTAGGCCTAACAGATATTTATAGAAAACTTCACATAACAATAGCAGAATACACATTCATCTCAAGTGCATATGGAATGTTTTCAGGATATACCTTATGTCAGGCCAGAAAAGAAGTCTCAATAAACTTAAAAATATTAAAGTCATACAAAGTATGTTCTCTGACCACAGTGGAGTGAAATTAGAAATCAGTTAACAGAAGGAAATTTGGAAAATTCACGAATATGTAGAAATTTTAAAGATATCCACTTGAATAAACAATAGGTCAAAGAAGAAATCATAAGAAAACTCAGAAAATATTGAGAAATGGCAAACAAATATAAAACATAACACAATTTATGGGATGCAGCAAAACAGTGTTCAGATGGAAATTCTATGAACAACTTCTTTAAAATCAATCTCAAATCAATAACTTAACTTTCTGTTCTTAAAAAACTAGAAAAATAAGAAAAAATAAAAGCAAGCAGGAGGAAGAAAATAGTAAAAATTAGAGTGCAAATTAATGGAATAGAAAATAGAAAAACAATAAAGAAAAAGCAATGAAATAAAATATTGGTTATTTGAAAAGAGCAATCAAATTGACAAACTTTATTTAGATTGACCAAGAAAAAAAGAGAGAAGATTTAAATTACTAAAATCAGGAAAGAAAGTAAGGACATTATTACCAATCTTACATTCATAAAAAAATTATAAGAGAATACTATGAACAAATATGCCAACAAATTAGATCACATACATGAAATGGACAAATTCTTAGAAACACATAAACTACTAAAGCTGACTCAAGAATAAATAGAATATCTGAATAGACCTATAACAAGTAAAGCAATTTAATCAACAATTTTAAAAAAGACTTGCAATAAAAATGAACCATCACATGGCCTCACTGGTGTACTCTACCAAATGTTTAAAGAATAATTAACACCAATTATCCTAAAATTATTCCAAAAAGTGGATGAGAAGGAACACTTCCTTGTTCATTCTATGAGGCCAGTATTACACTGATACCAAAAGACAAAGACATTATAAAAAACGGTAGAATTACAGACCAATATCATTTATGAATAGAAATGCAAAAACCCCCAATAAAATACTAGCAACCAAATTCAGCAGTATATAAAAAGAATTATAAACTATGGCCCAGTGGGAATTCTCTCAGAAATGCAAGGGTGGTTGAACATAGTGAAATCAATCAATGTGGTACACCATATTAATAGAATGAAAAAAAATCTCACATGATCATCCCAATATATGCAAAAAAACATTTGACAAAATCCCAAATGCTTGCATAATAAAAGCACTCAATAAACTAGAAATAGAAGAGAACTACTCAACGTTATAAAAGGCATCTATGAAGAACTCACAAATAGCATTATACAGAGTAATGAAAGACTGAAAGCTTTCCTCTAAGATCAGAAACAAGACAAGAATGCCCATTTTTGCCACTTATATTCAACATTGCGCCACAAGTTCTAGCAAGGGCAATTACCATGACAAAGAAATAAAAGGCATTTTTAGATGGAAAGAAATAAGTAAAATTATTTCTGTTCACAGATGACATAATCTTATATATAAAAAAACCCCCAAAGAATCCATAAAAACCCTCTAAAACATTAGAGCTAATAAAAGAGTTTATCAAGGTTATAGGATACAAGATCAACAAATAAAAATCAGTTGTATTTCTATACACTAACAATGAATAATCTGAAGATGAAATTAAGAAAACAATTCCATGTATAATAGCATAAAAAGAATACCTTAGAATAAATTTAACCAAGAAAGTGCAAGGCTTGTACACTAAAACTGCATTTGTACACATTTGCATAGTTTGTACACTAAAACTGAAAGAAATGAAAGAAGAACTAAATATATTGAAAGACATCTGTGTTCATGAATTCGAAGACTTAATACTACTAAAATGGTAATACTTTCAAGTAATTTAACAGATCTAAAGCATTCTTTCTCCAAATTCATGCATTCTGATTTCAAAACCTACTATAAAGCAACAGTAATCTAAACACTGTGTTACTGGCATGATAGACATATAGATCAAAATTGGGTAGAATTGAGAGTCCAGAAGTAAATCTATACATCTAAGGTAAATTGATTTCCAGCTAGGATGTAAAGATTACTAAATGGAAAAAGAATAGTCTTTCAACAAATAATGGGAGGACAAGTGGATATCTACATGCAAAACAATGAATTTGGAACCATACCTCTCATTGTATTAAAAATTAACTTGAAATGGATCAAAAAATGACACATGAGAGCTAAAACTATAAAACTCTTAGATGGAAATGTAAATCTTTGTGATCTTGGATTAGGCGACAGTTTCTTAAATATGACATTGAAAGCATGAACAAAAAAATACATAAATTGGACTTCACCAAAATTAAAAAATTTTTGTTCAACAAAAGAATACTAGAAATACAGTGAAAAGGCAGCCTGCAGGTGGGAGAAAATATTTGCATGTTTTATAGCTGACAAAGGTCTAATAATAGAACATGTTAAAAAAATCTAGCAACTCAAAAACAAAGCAGGCCGGGCGCGGTGGCTAAAGCCTGTAATCCTAGCTCTCTGGGAGGCCGAGGTGGGCGGATCGTTTGAGCTCAGGAGTTCGAGACCAGCCTGAGCAAGAGCGAGACCCCGTCTCTACTAAAAATAGAAAGAAATTAATTGGCCAACTAAAATATATATAGAAAAAATTAGCCGGGCATGGTGGCACATGCCTGTAGTCCCAGCTACTTGGGAGGCTGAGGCAGCAGGATTGCTTGAGCCCAGGAGTTTGAGGTTGCTGTGAGCTAGTCT
>VSMD01105325.1:13701-55424 GCA_008750895.1 Mirza zaza
ACAAAAAAAAAAAAAAAAAAAAAAAAAAGCAAAAAAAAAACCCAATTAAAAATGAGCAAAAGACTCAAATAGATATTTCTTCAAAGAAGATATACAAATGGCCAAGAAGCACATGAGAAGATGTTCAACATTATTAGTCATTAGGAAAATGCAAATCAAAATCACAATGAGTTACCACATCATTCCCACTAGGATGAATATAATATAGAAAGAAAGGAAAGGAAGTGTTGGTAAGGATGTATAAATTCAAACCTTTGTGTATTGCTCTTGGGAATATAAAATGTTGCAGCTGTGGCAGTTCCTCAAATAAGTAAACATACAGTTACCGCATGACTCAGCAATTCCACTCCTAGTATATATATACCTAAAAGAACTAAAAATAGATGTACATAAATGTTCATAGCAGAATTCCTCATAATGACCCCAAAGTAGAAACAACCCAAATGTCCATCAGCTGATGAATGGATAAAAACATGAAGTGTGTTTATACAATGGAATATTAGTCAGTCATATAAAGAATGAAGTACTAATATAGGCTACAACATGGATGAGCCTTGAAAACATGCTAAGTAAAAGAAATCAGTTATATGATTCCACTTACATAAAATGTGCAAAATGGGCAAATCCATAGCGACAGAAAGTAGATTAGTAATTGTCAGGGGTTGGGAGGAGGATGGAATGTGGACTGACTGCTTAATGGGTAAGGAGTTTCTTCTTGGGGTGATGAAACATTCTGGGATTAGATAGTGCTGGTGTTGGTTGCCCAACATTGTGAATATACTAAGAACCACTTGTACCCTTTAAAACTGTTAAAATGGTGAATTTTATGTTATATCATCTTTATCTCAAAGAAAAAACTCCAAAATGATGGTGAAAACCAAGAAAGCAGAGGCCATAGGAACCAAGAAACAGGAGATATATTGGAAAGAATTCAAAGAATTCCCAGGAAAATAGTGAAGGAAGATTGATGACTGCTGTGTATAGGAGGTAGACAGCAGCCAGTTCACTGGTGTCTGGGAGAACATCTGTGAAAGATAAAGTTGATATTGCTCCTGATATGTTTGAAAGTATTGAGAGAATTGGCGAAGACTCTGAGCAAATAGAAAGGAAACCAAGTGTATTTGTTCAAGTTCTCCAGAGAAACAAAAGCAATGGGCGAGGTGATAGAATGATTGATTGACAGGTGGAAGGATAGATAGGGAAGAAGGAAGAAAGGGAGGGAGGAAGGAAGGAAAGGAGAGAAGAGAAATGAGGTAGGAAGAAAGGAGAAAAAGGAGATAACTAGATTTATTATAAGGAATTGGCTCACTCAGAAAGACTGAGAAGTCCCAAGATTTGCTGGCAGCAAGCTAGATACCCAGGACAGCTGATGGTAGAGTTCCAGATTGAGTCTGAAGGCCTGAGAAGCAGGTGAGCTGATGGTGTAAGTTCCAGTCCAACTCCAAGTCCAAAGGCAAGAGATGTCCCAGCTCCAAGACAGTCAGGCAGAGAGAGTAAGTTCTCCCTTTCCAGCATTTTTGCTTTATTTATGTCTTCAGTAGATTAGGTGAGGCTCACCCACATTGGCAAGGGCAATCTTCTTTACCCAGTATACAGATTCAAATGTTAATCTCATCCAGAAACACCCTCATGGAGATGCCTGGAATAATGTTTAAGCAAATAACTGGGCACCCCATGACCCAGTCAAGTTGACACATGAAATCAACCATCACACTAAGTAAATTTTTAAAAAACAGTTCAGTTATTGATTTCACAGAAATCAAACAGTTGTGCATATTCTCTGCTGGCTCAATAGAGAATAATGTTTACATAGTTGTGTCAATATTAAATATTGGATTAATAAAAAATTTAACAAGTATAACTAGAGTTTGAAGGGAAAAGAAATGCGTGTTAGGGTGTATTTGTGTGTGTGTGTGTGAGAGAAAGACAGAGGGACAGAGAGAGAAATGATAATTGTGGAATGAAAAGTCAAAAAGAACTAAATCCTTATCGTCCATAGTGAGTAGTCATTTTGTGCTGCCTAATACTGAAAAATCACAAGTAGTATTAAAAGTAGTATGTTATTTATTGATATGCCAGTGAAAAACAAGAACACTAGTTAAAAAAGTTGCAAAAGTAGCTTCTTAGGAGTAGAAACTTGAAATTGTATGTGGGGAACAGGAGATTGTTTTGGCTTGGTTTGATTTTGGTAATAATCTTGATAAAATGTTTTGACTTTATATGTATGCATGTATAAGTCTGATAAAAAATAAAAACTAAATTAAAACAACTAATGGTATGTGGACTTAGAAAAAGATTGAATGACAATATCCTACTTTCCCCTGGTAATTTATTGTTCTGTATGGACTTAAAGATTGATTAAGAGAGGCAAATTCTTTCTGCATGTGATCACATGAGTACATCATTTGTGTATGTGTGTTATATGTGTGCACACATGTGCATATGTGTCCATGGCAGGTTAGGATTTGCTTTTTCACTTACATGTGCTGAAATGAAGACAGACACATTCATACATATTAATGTAGACTGGTTTTGTAAGAAGCAAGAGAGTAAATACTGTGATGCTTATAAGAAAAGATAAGTGACAACCTAAAGTAATGAAATTCATTAAGGGAACCATAAGCAGACATTTTAAAAAAATTTAACTAAATGGTTCTTCTTTAGAATGTACAGGCATTGCTGGATGAAATAATTGAGAATATGGAAATGACTACTTTATTTTTTTGCTTTGCATTCATCTTCTATAAATAGAGAAATCTCATAATTATCATTGTTAAAAACAATCTATTATTCATTATAAAACTTATAAACATAATTACTAACAAGTTCTTTTAAGTTTCTGGAACAAATCAATGAAAGAAGCACTGAAGGAAATAAATATTTAAATGCCATCTGCTATTTTTAAAAAGAAAATTTGTATTCAAAATATATAAATTTGGTTAATGAAAAATTAACAACTGTTTTAGAAGAATTTGTGTGGCAAGATAACATTGGAGACTGTTGCATGCTCCCAGAAAGAAGTAAGCTCTGTTGAGATAGAATTCTGGAAGGGAAAGTATGCATCTGATTCGAACCCTGGAATCATAACTTTCTCTGCAGGAAACACTTAGGCTGGGAAATTTCTAGCATAATCCCTGGAAGAATGATTTAGCTCAGATTGAGTAGAGATGACCGAAGGACTAATTGAGAAAATCTGAACCCACTCCATTAATGAAAACCACATATGGCTGATACACACATATACATATATATAATACATAAGAAAAATAGACCAATGAACTCAGATATTAATTCCTCACTCCTTCTCTCTATGAGTGTTATGACAGCCATCCTCAGCCTGGTCCATTCCTAGGTGTTACACATTGCTCTTGACTCCTAAAGGCCATGACCAATTGTTCTTCTTTGTTTTAAAACTTTATTAAGAAATCTTAGTATCTGGTTGTGTTTCCTACAAATACCATGCTTACTCTGAGTCTTTTTTATTTTTTTCTTTTTATTTATTTTTTAAATTAAATTTAATTAATTAATTAATTAATTTACTTTAGTGTATTATGGGGGTACAGTCTTTACCACTGATTTCCAGAGTAGGCATTGCTTCCCTCCAGTGCACTTGGCCAGTGCCGGCTGTGGGTGTAGGTTCCGTGACACTCTGTTCTGGCAGTTCCACTGGGTGCTCCCAGTTCTCATGACTGTGTGCTTGACACACAGTAGCAAGTTGAAGGATGTTTTAAATTCTTTTTGTAGGGAAAAGTCACTACTGGCTTAAAGCTGGAGCTGAAATGATCCCTTACTGTGCATAAACATAGGCACCAAGGTATTTTTCTCTGCACCGCTATTAAACACCCCTCCAGGAGCAGGGACTGGGTTGTGGCACTGTTTAGTCTTTTCAGATTTAGTGTCATCCAGCTTGCAGGAGAGGCTTGAAGAGGTGGTTTAACCTGTTCTCTTTTCCTTTTGCCAAGCTGGACTGCACTACTAAGCGCCGCAAACTGAACAGATGAATGAGTATACAATGCCAGCAGCTGGCAATTTCTCCAGGGTGGCATGCTCAGGTGTCCATCTGCATTTGTTTATCCTGTTCTCTATTCCCTCTTCTGGTAGCAAAACTCCCTTCACAGTTGAAGAACCTATTCCATGAGATTTTGGAAGGGTTGATTTCCCCATCTCTCTATCCCTATCGATAAAGAGAAAACATACACATTAGGAGTTTAGGGACCAGGAAGCAGGGAAAGCCAGTGTGATTGGGGAATTCACTCTCAGAACTTCACTCAAGCAAATTACAGAAATAGATGGCATCTCATTTGCTTTCAGGACTCGTGTTAGCACATATGAGATCCTGATATGACTTGGTTTTAGTGCCTTTTTACAACTTGCTATGTTTATGTTAGCCTGCCCCAAGTGTTTCCAAACTTGTCTGATCATCAGAATCACCCAAGGAGCTTGAAAGTGATGGTTAAAACCAAACTCAAATATTCTAGAATGATATGTAGAAAATGAGTATTTTTCAGGAGCTGCCTGGGCAGCCCTTCAGAGGCACTGACTTTGGCATTCACTGGCCTGCATACCATGTGGCATTAGTTAAATGATGGCATCTCTGACAGCTGCAGAAAAGCAGCTGTTTAACTGGGCCACATGTGATATTTCGCAGCATCCACATGCTTTCTGCTGAAGGGCCTGCCACTTTCAGCTCAGACCAAAGGGAGCAGAAGAAATTCTATTCCCCACTGCACAGAGCAGGTGAAACCCAGGACAAACACTGACATTACAGAATAAAGATGCTTTAATTACAGAGTACAGAGCCTACATCCTGGAAAAAAAAAAGAAGTAAGGAAGGAAGAGAGGAAGGAAGGGAAGAAGGAAGGAAGGAAGGAAGGAAGGAAGGAAGGAAGGAAGGAAGGAAGGAAGGAAGGAAGGAAGGAAGGAAGGAAGGAAGGGAGGGAGGGAGGGAGGGAGGAAGACACAGCACTTTAGACTAAAAGTAATCAGCAGCCAATGTTTTGCAGACTGTATTTGAGGGAAGTGGAATCTCTAAATCACTGAAAATGTGTATCATTACAGTGAACAGTGAACTAGTTCATAAGCTGAGGGTGAGGGACCTTACTTCAAAACATACATCTCAAGTATAGAACAAGACCTACCATAATGATCAGCAAATCTTAGCAGATCTGTCCAAAGAGACAAGGAAACCAAATCAGACCAGGATGGAGAGAGCCCATTCTTTACTACATGGGGTAGCCGGCCTCCCACGTGGTCCCCAAGGATCTTGCCCCCTGGAATCTGCACCCGGGAATAGCCCCTCCCACATTGTGCCTGGTTGCTCAGTGTGACCACTAGCGTAAGGCATAGTGATGATATGTCACTTATAAATTTGGGTTGTATTACAGAACTGCGGTTCCCAACTCCTGGGCCATGGATGGGTACCGGTCCATGGCCTCTTAGGAACTGGGCCGCACAGCAGGAGGTGAACAGGCAGTGAGCAAATGAAACTTCATCCCTATTTACAGCCGCTCCCCATCGCTGATGTCAGCACATAAACTCCGCTCCTGTCAGATCAGCAGCAGCATTAGATTCTCATAGGAGCATGAACCCTATTGTAAGCTGCACATGTGAGGGATCCAGGTTGTGCGCTCCTTATGAGAATCTAACGCCCAATGGACAATCTGAGGTGGAGCTGAGATGGTGATGGTACCACTGTGGAGCGGCTGCAAATACAGATTATCATTAGCAGGGAGGTTTGACTGCACAATAAATGTAATGTGCTTGGATCATCCCAAAACCAACCTGTACCCCCACCTTTTCCACTCTCCCCCATGCCCCCCGCTCTCCCCCTAACACATCCCTGCCCCCCCCCCATCCATGGGAAAATTATCTTCAGTGGAACTGCTTCCTGGTGCCAAAAAGTTTGGGGACCGCTGTTACAGAAGGCTTCTGCCTCTGTCTGGGACTCTCCCTCATTTGTTTGTGTTGTTCTCCTGCTGCCTTGGATCACTGGCTCCGGAGGAAGCAGTCCTGTGGAAAGGCCACCAGGGGGAGGAACTGACACCTTCTGCTGAGAGCCATGCCAGTGCTCCTGGAAGTGGATCCTTCGGCCTCTGGGAATTCTTCAGAGACTGCAGCCCCCACGGACAGCTGGACTGCATCCTCACGGGGAGATCTTGAGCAGGAGGCACCTGGCTGGGCCAGCCCTGGATCCCCGAAACCTTAAAACTGTGAGATATAATAATAAACGATGATTGTTTTCACCGGCTATGTTTTAGCGTCATTTATCACAAGGCGATAGATAACTAAAACACCATGCTGCCTCTCTCACAGTGAGAAGGTCTATACATTTATTATCAGAAACGACTCTTTATCTTCAGAATTTGTTATATACGGATGCTTTAGTCAATGTAAAGTGTGTCATTTGTATTCCAGGATGCTGGTCAGTAATTCTCAACTCACTTTTTGTCACTGCCATTCATTTATTCCACAAATATTTCATCACCTACAGCACCAGCTCCCGTTTCAGGCTCCATGAATAAAGCAGTGAACAAAAGTGACAAAGTCCCTACTTCATGCAGGGTTCATTTTATGGTGACAGACCATAAAATGTAAACCAATACTCAAAAAGGCAATTACATATTGTATGACATCCAAGGAGGAAATAAACAGGTGACCTGAATGAGAGTAACTAGCTAAGGGGCGGGGGTGAGGCAAACTGTCTGGATAGAATGATGGGAAGTGGCATTTGCTGAGACCTGAATGGTGAAAAGAGTGCCCCACGGGAGGGGCTTGGGTAGGGAAGTCCAGGTAGAAAAAAGCAAGAGCAAGGCCTGAAGGAAGCAATGTGGACCAGAGAGGACTTCCTCTTCAAAACATCCTCTACCCAAACTCCAGGGCTCCCACCTAAGAGGCTCCTGAGATATCGGTGCCCAGGTGAGCAGCCTTCCCTCTTGCATATGGTTAATTCCCTCTTTTTCTTCCTTCCAACATCCCTGGCCCTTTCTGAAGAGCAATAGGAAATATTCTCATAGATCGTTTTACTGGAATATTGTTTCCTGGGCTAGAAAGGAGACATTATTATTATAACTAAATCATATTTGAGAAATCCTTGATCCTTCACTCAAGGCAGTCTTTAACAAGCAGTTCTTATACTCTGCTTCATATCTACTGGTTTCTCCCAAACTTTGAGAGAACTGCATGTTTTGGAGAGAAGAGAAGGTGTACTTTGTCGTACTTTCTCAAGATGTACTGTTGCCCAGCCTTGGGGAGCAAGCCATGGTCCTTGGTCCTCATCAGTATCCCACACCTGGTGTGCCAATGATTAAGGGGGCCACTGGTGCAGGTATATGTGATTGTGGCTGTGCTTCTCATTCTCCTGCTGTCCTAATTCTCTCAATGGCCCCATTTTGTGAATCTTGCCCTTCTGCTTAATGAAGTGTGCTCTGAAAGCTTAAAAAGAACCTCTTTTCCCTGTGAGATGCAGGTGCCATGTTCTGAGCAGGCACAAGTCACTCTCTAATGCACTGGCCAACTGTTCCGAGCACCCTGTGTTATCGTTCGTTCTTCCCCAATCTGATTGTGCAACGCTGCTTATACTTAGCAACAATTGATTTGAAGGAAGATTATGTTTTGTATTTTGCAGTGTGACATAGTATCAGAGACAATCATCACTGTTAGCTCGATGCCACTGCTATGTGTATCGAAGTGACCCAGCGAAGGCGTTGTGATCCTTGGAGAGAAGCTGGCCTGTGTACAGTCCTTCTGTTCCATGGGACAGTGCGATGTCATTGAAAATCTGGCTAATTTCTCTTTCCTCCCCCCTAGTCTCCCTGCAACATAAATTATAATGATGCTCAAAGTGTCACCAGATTGGTAATTGAAAGAACACTTGGCATCTTCAAGAAGGGTCAGATGGGGAGATAAATCTATCAGAACCTCACTGAGCAGCCCTTCCCAGGAAGTTCCTTACTCCTGCCTGCACTGGTTACAAACTGACTTAATAGAGTCTCGAAATGTGGTTTGTACTTAGATGAAAAAGCAGAGATTAATGACTCAACTAATTGCTGCCACAAATGAGGACGACACACAAGTCGGAAAGGAATTATAGATACAACAATGAACACTAGTTGAGACAACCCTGAATTGGGTTCCTTTAAAGGCTAACAAAGAGAAGCCTGCAGATCTCTGCCAGGTGTTGGAAAATTGTATGCTATGATTTGTTCCTTTGTTCTTACTTCCATTTAGAACACTTCTAACCCATTGTGTAACCCTCCTGATGGGACCATAAGAGAGATACATTCACCATTTAGTATGAAACTGAGAGTAATAACCATTTCAATATCAAAACACAATCTCAAAACCCAGGGGGATGAAAAGTATCCTTAAACAGAATATTGAAAAAAAATCACTAACCATAAAGGACAACACTGGTAAGCTGGACTACGTTAAAATTAAAGACTGTTTCAAAAGACATCATTAAGAGAGTGAAAAGGCAGATGGCAGAGTATAAGATATTTATAAGATCAACATCCAACACAAGATTCACATCTATAACATAAAGAGTTTCTACAAATTAATTATAAATAGGCAGACAAATCCAGTAGACATATGGGGAAAAGCACTGAATGGGCACCTCAAAAAAGTGGGTTTCCAAATGGTCAATAGCTACATGAAATGTGCTAAACTGCATTAGTTATTAGAGAACTAATTTTAAACTACTATGTGATACCAGTATACATTCACCAGGATGGCTAAAATGACAAAGACAGACAATACTCTGTGTTGGCAAGGAAATGAAGCAACCATAGCACACATACACTGCTGGTGAGAGTGTAACTTGATACAACAATTTTGGAAAACTGTTCTGTAATATCTATTAAAACTGAACATAGACACACCCTAAGAGCCTGTAATTCCACTCCTAGATACATAGTCAACAGCTGAGAAATATGGACAAGAATTCAGAGCAAGACTGTTAGCAATAGTCAAAAATCGAAATCCAAATATCCATCAACAGTAGGATGGATGAATAAATTGTGATATGTATTCACACAATGGAAAACCACTGACAAAGAATCGATGACAGCTATATGCAACAACATGAGTAAATCTCACACATAGAAAGTTGAGTGAAAGAAACCAGATACAGAAGACTATGTACTGTATGATTTAATTGGTAAAAATTTCGAGAGCAGGCAAAACTAACCTATAGAATTAGAACAGACAAAACCAATTTATGGAATTAGAAGTGGTTATACTTGGAGGGTGATTAGGGACTGGAAAAGGACTCAAGGGGTTCTGGTAACATTCTGTTTCCTAATCTTGGTGCTTGTTACTCACTTGATGAGAATTCATCGAGGTGTACAATGATGAGGTGAAGTTCATCCATTCTTTTCTGGATGAATTTCATACTTAAATTAAAAGTTAACATTTAAAACTCTCTACAGATGGCCAGATGACCAAAATACAGAATGTCTATACGATAAAGCATATTCAACAATAAAAAGGAGTGTAGTATTGACACCTGCTACGACATGACTGAACCTTAAAATATTATGCTAAGTGAAAGAAGCCAGGCACAAAAGGTCACATATTGTGTAATTACATTTATCTGAAATGTCCAGAATAGGCAAAACAATACAAACAGAAGGATGAGTGGTTGTCAGGGTCTAGAGAGAGCCAGAAATGTGGAGTGACTGCCATGGGTATGGGGTTTCTTTTTGGAGTGATGAAAATATTCTGGAGTTAGACAGTGACGTTGGTTGTGCAACATTGTGAATATACTAAAAACTACTGAATTGTACTTTAAAAGGATGAATCTTACAGTGTGTAAATAATATCTCAATTTTAAAAACCCTCCCCAATGTTAGTATATTGCATGCAAGGGATGGCATTTCCACAGCCATGAAGATATATTGACTCTTTAGTTTATGTGTCAGATGACACAGGATGTCCTGGTCATCTGAATATATGTTTCACATTGGTTTGAGTCTCCTGGGCCAGAAATCCTCAAATATTATGTAGAGCATGATATTGTCCTTGAAAACTTTGGGGACCACAGGTGAGCAGACAGTTTCAAACATTTTAATCCATACTATTATAGTAGATTGGGGGGAAGTCAAGTTTTACACACATTGAAGAGCATTAAAGCCTTGCTATTACCAATGACTTCTTATTCATGAGCCCCTAAACACATGTCTATTACAGAACATTTGTCTATTATAGGCTGTCTGCCAGGGAAAATCTAACACTTGCTTTTGGTGTAAATCAAGGTTCTCAAAGTTTTTCATACTCTTTGACCCAGTTGTTCTACTTCTAGGATTCCATCCATAGAGATAACTAGCAATGCTTACCCAGATTAATTTAAAAGGGTGTTTACCACAGGGTTGTCCCAGTAAAAGTGTCCAAATAATAAGGGAAAAACAAAGGCAGGTGGAGGCAGTTCCCCCCTAGCACACAAGAGTGATTCTGGGCACGGAGTTGGAGGGAGTCAACCTGCTCCTCATGTCCCCCACCTCCAACTTCCATTTTCTGAAGAACAGAGACGTGTCCATACTGGGATAGCAGTATACTAAGCCAGACATGCCCAAGGCATGTATTCAGGTGGTCCACCAAGCGTGCAGTTGCAAATCTCCTCTTTCTCCTCCCTCTCTTTCTCTCTCCTCCATTCTTCTTTCTGTACTTACCTGATTTAGCCTGACCCTGGTGAAATCCCTGGAGAGAACACTGATCAGCTTTTGGCCCTGACCAATTGAAATCAGCCAGGGTGCTTTGATCTGGAAACATCTCTGGAAGTGGAATGGGGCTGTGTAGTAACTCTTCAAAGTAGGACAACGAAAGTAGCTGGAGTATTAAAACAAGGACATCCTCATTCAGTCTCAATGGATTCTCTGCCAAAATGTTTGATCTCTATCCTGCATATGCACACAGAAAGTAAGGTAGAGGAGGATAAAGGAAGAGAAACTGGGCCACCTTGTCTCTCCTTGGTTAGCTTCCAATTTGTTGAGGAGGAACATGGCTGAGCCAGAACAGGTGAGTTTCCTTTAGTGGCACTCCATGGAATTCTAGCTTCTGTCTTAATGTAGCAGGAGACAGCGTCAGTACTTAGAGGTCATGTTCTTGTAGCTTATTCTACTTTCTATCTTAAAGTCAAAAGAGACTTGGACATCACAGGAAACATCCAAAGGGATTATGTAATAACACTTTTAAAATCACTTAATTAAAACTCTTGTTATAAAAGTAGCACATGCTTATAGTCTTATATTTTAAAAGCGATATTTACTCCTGACACTCTCACTGCCCAGAACAATTATCCCTAACTTCAATATTTTTGTGTATATAAAAGTATATCTGTAGACATGTTTCAGTATCATAAAGCAAGCGTTCTCAAACTTTAGTGTAGATCATGCAATCCTCTAGGAGACTTGTTAAAAATGCAGGTGGGACCTGGAACTTGTGTTTTGTTTTGTTTTTAATTTTTTTTTTATTTCAGCATGTTATGGGGGTACAAATGTTTAGGTTACATATACTGCCTTTGCCCCAGCTGAGTCAGAGGTTCAAGTGTGTCCATCCGGCAGATGGTGCCCACTGCACCCATTAGGTGTGTGTATACCCATCCCCACCTCCCCCCTTTCATCTGCCCAACACCCAATGAATGTTATCACTATATGTGCACTTAAGTGCTGATCAGTTAATGGAATTTATGTTTTTAACAAACATAATGATGCAGGTGGTCAGCAGACCAGTCTCCAAGAAAGATGGGCTCCAGAAATCTGCATCTCTGAGGGTTCATGCCCTTAAACGTCCTCTCCCATATTGAACAGGGTTGACTTTTGTAACCATTAGAATTTCAGACACAATGAAGCGTGACTTCCGTGGCTAGATCATAAAAGTTGTTGCAGCTTCCACCTTGGGTGCTCTTGGATTACCCTTTCCGACGGAATCCAGCTGCTGTGCCTTGACACTCAAGGAGCCCTAGAAAGGTCATCACGGCAAGGAAGTGACCACATGGGAAGCAGTCCTCTAGCCCCAGTCCAGCCTTCAGATGACTGCAGTCTCTCCTGACGTCTTTAATGAAATCTCATGAGAGACCTACCGCCAGAATCACCCAGCTCAGCCTCTCCCACAGAATAACTGGCCCACAGAAACTGTGTGAAATGGTAAATGTTTATTATTTTTAGCCTCTAAGTTTTGTGGCACTTATGACAGAGCAATAGAGAATTAATGAAGAGCAATGCTATAATATTATTGTACTATTAATAATATTAATCCCATCAGCCACCTTTAAAAACCGTTACATATTATATTTTACATCATATATAGGAGATGTCCTTTCGGGACCTCACATTCTTCTACAGAAGGAAATAGTTAGGCTAGATGTGTTCCGAGGTGAGATTTGGTGACAAGTTAATTGTTTAACATTATCAAAGGCTGAAGTTACTATAGGTGTAACTTATTTCAGTTATGATTATTAACTGTACGAAATGTACTAAATGTTAATACCTCAAGAACGGAATCTTTTCTGCTTTTTTAGATAACAATGCTATAGTCCTCTGGCTGAAGTTAGATATAAATCTCGTAACCCACAAGAGGTTTATTTATTTATTTATTTCAAAATATTAAGACGGTACAAATGTTTTTGGTTATAAGAATTGCTTTTGTAATGCTTGAGTCATAGCTATAGGTGTGCCCATCGCCCCAATAGTGTTCATTTTACCCATTAGGTAGGTTCCCCTCCCCTGCCTCCTTCCCTGTCTCTTCTCCTTAATTTCCACTGAATTTTACTTCCCTCTGTAAAGTAAGTGCTCATTGATTATTGCCAATTTAATACTGAGTACATGTGGCATTTGTTTTCCCATTCTTAAAATAATTTAATTAGGATAATGGTCTCCAGTTCCATCCAAATTCTTGCAAAAGACATTAGGTCATCCTTTTTCATGGCTGAGTAGTATTCCATAGTATATATATACTACATATTATTAATCCACTCATGAATCGATGGGCATTTGGGTTGACTCCACATCTTTGCAATTGTGAATTGTACTGTAATAAATATTCAAGTGCAGCTGTCTTTTTGATAAAAAAGACTTATTTTCCTTTGTGTAGATACCCGCTAGTGGGATTGTTGGAGAGAATTGTAGGTCTACTTTTAGTTCTTTTAGTAGCCTCCATACTGTTTTCCATAAAGGTATATTAATTTTCAGTCCCATCAACAGTGTATAAGTGTTCCTTTCTCTCTGCATCCATGCCAGCATCTATTGTTTTTGGACTTTTTAATAAAAGCCATTCTAACTAAGATAAGGTGATATATGTTCTTCCAAATCAGCCATAACTTAGCATGCAGACTGCCTTTATTAAGTGGTGCAATTTCCTATTCCATTGCTCTCATCACATCTATTCTCCATGAATAAGACTACAGCCTGTTGAAATTCCTCTCAGTTGTTCATTAAAGTCTTTGAAGTCAAAGATTATAAAATCCGTACCTCCTTATAATGTGATGAAGTGATGTATCACCACCCCAGCCCTTCATACGTGCTATCTGCAGAGGAGGAATTATTGAGTGAGAAGGAATTTTATTTCATAAGGTAAGAGATGTCAGTATGTATATGTGCACACTTTGTTTTAGAATTCATTTCTAAAACTCCATATGGAAAAATCTGTTGGATCCATCCAGAGGGAAAGTGTACATCTAGAAGGGAAAAGACATCTAGCTTCTGTTTGCTGTGGGAAGTGGGGGAATTATATCCAGAACCTTTATGCAAAAGCCTAGTTTATTATATAACATGAACAGCAGCAAAAACAAAAGAGCGAGAGGAATAATAGACTTAACATAAGAATAAATAAAAAAAGAAATTAAAAAGAGAAAATTAATTAAGACATTGATTGATGTCTTAAACAGGCTAAAAATTTAAGGGTAGAAATTCTGAACAACTTAAAAGAATAAAAAATATCTCTTAAACGAATCAGTAAAAGGATTAAGATAAAAATTCTAATAGATAAAAAGTAAAGGTTTAGAAATAAAAGTTAAACAATTAAAAATAAAACCAGAAGCTCAAAAGCTAGAATGAAAATAAAAACAAATCTAAATTTATATACTATAGCATAAGGTAGAATGTTAAAAGTGAAAACATGAAAAAATAATAAAAAGAAGCTCTGGCTCTAAAACCTAGAAGGTTAAAGATTGAATGCAAAAGCAGTAAAATAAGATTAGACATTTTAGAAAGGAAAAAAAAAATTATTGCCAGAAACAAAATTCAGAAGGAAAAAGCACACAAAATGACGTAACAAAAAGGCATTTTAAAGTTGAGATATTGTCTAAGTGCATTTTTTAAAAACTTAATTTTTTTTTGGTTTGTTTTATTTCAGCATATCACGGGGGTACAAATGTTTAGGTTACATATTTGCCTTTGCCCCACCTGAGTCAGAGCTTCAAGCGTGTCCCTCCCCCAGACGGTGCACACCACACCCATACTCATCTCCTCTTCCCCTCTCCCTCCTGCCCAATGCCAGATGAATGTTACTACTGTATGTACACATAAGTGTTAATCAGCTAATACCAATTTGATGGCGAGTACATGTGGCGCTCCTTTCCACCCTCTGCTATTCTGGGGTTTCTCCTGGGCCTCTGCTGCTCGGCAGGACCTCAATCAGCGGAGCGCCTCTGGCTGCGATGCTAGTCAGGAGGTTCCCTGCCCAGGATCACGGCCTGAGCTGGGATTGAGGCCCTCCCGTGGGAGGAGGGTGGCCCCTTGAGTACACTGCAGCCAGGACCCACTCTGATGTGCCCCTGAAGACACACACATCTTAGTAGACTAGTTCACTGATATCCCTCCTGTGCCCTTGCATGTACGGGATCTGGCCTGTAGGCCTGTCCCTTGGGCCTGGGGGACCAATCCCTGACCCTGCCAGGGAGAAGAATGCTGGTCTCAAGTCACCCATGGGGTGTCCAAGCTGGATCTATGTCTCTGTGTCTCACGGTTTCCTCGGCTCTGCTGGAGTCACCAGGAAAGCAACACCAGGGAGGGCTGGTGGGTAGGGAGCTCACAGTCCAAGTACCCCTCAGTCTGCTGCAGGACCCCTAAAGGAAAGGTCCCGTTCCCTGCGGATGCCTCCAGGTGGTGGCTAAATTGTCTCTCTCAGCAGCCATGGGTGGAGGAGGGGAAGGGGAGAATGAAGCAATATGGCGCCTGCCAGTCGACTGGGATCTGTGGGGCAGATGTGTCCTGAGGGGGCAGGGAGCCCAGTGCCCTGTCCACAAGATGCTCACCACTCACTGGTGGCAGCTGTCTCTGGGCTGGTGTTGGCAGGTCTCTCCATCAGTTTGGGAGCTCACCAGCAGTCCTAGATACCAAGGAGAGGAAATTTAACTGTTCCACCTTCACTTGTCGCTGGTCTCCAAGCTTCTCAGGGGCCTTTTTCCTTCCAGTTCTGCTTCACAACCTCTTCCCATAGAGTCTCCTGTAGGTTCAGGCACCCTTCCTTCCAACCCTCATCTGATCTATGTTTGCCTGCCTGTTCGTTTTTTTCACTTTCATCTAAAATCTTTCCTTCTCCCAGAGACACTCTGGCTGGAGGTGTTTCTTGTCCACCATCTTGCCTCTCCTCCCTTAATCCGTTCTTGATGCTCTAACAAAGTGCCTTAGACTGGGTCATTTATAAAGATCAGAAATTTACTGCTTGCAGTTCTGGAGCCTGGGAAGTCCAAGATCTAAGTGCTGGCATTAGGTGTCTTATAAGGGTCCTCTTGCCATATCCTCACATGGCTGAATGATACGTGAAGCCTCTTTTATAAGGGTCATAATCTCATTCATGAGGGAGAAACCTTCATGAGCTAATCACCTTCTAAAGGTCCCACCTCTTATTACTATTATACTGGAGATTAAATTTCAACATGAATTCTGGAAGGACACAAATATTCAAACCATAGCAGATATTTAAAAAATAATAATAATATCAATAATTAAAAGCACAAGAAAACAAGTAAGTTGCTGTTTGTAGAGGCTGTGGACTCTTCCATGCCCAGGGATCCTTCAGGGATGAGAACTGAGGTCTTCATAACTGAGCTTGGAGGTCAAAGCTGCAGCCTAGTCACCCTTCCAGAACTCAAAACGCTGGTCTGCAAATGCAAACAAGAAACCAGTAGCTTCCTACCTCTCCCTCCATTTCCCCCCACCACCACCAATCTTACTGTTAAGACGCTGCTTTGCCATTTCCCTTTGGGTCTCTTTCTCAATTAGTAGTCTGAGTGGACAACGGAGCAAGAATCTGGAGTGTTCAAGTGAATGGGGAGAATGAGAGGGCAGTGAGAGGTCATGGCAGGGAAAAACTCTTCTCCTCTTGTGGCATGTTTCCTGGAATGTCCCACAGGTGCTCAAACCCCCAGGACCTGAGTGAAAGCAGCCATCTTTCCCCAGATCTGTTCTTTCCACACTGCTCCCGCCCACCCTATGCTTGTTCTGCTGTTTAATGTCTCCACCATCAACCTAATCAGTCAGGGAAGCAAGCTCAGAGTCACTTTGGACTGTTCCCTCATATTCACTCCCACATTCAGTCGGCCACCAGGTGCCATCTCTTCTAATATCTCTTCTATCTTTGTCACCTCTGCACTTCTTCAAGCCCTCACTGTAAACGAGATGAATCTGAACAGAGAGGTGAGAGCTGGAACAGGAAGGGCTTTAGCTTCCTTGTTATGGCGCTAGGAATTAGTGCAAAGGACAGTGGTTTGCAGAGATATGTAATATCTCAAGTGGAGCATGGAGAGGAGCTGGTAAAACTGACAGCCAGAGAAAGGATGGCTAGCCCTGGATCCAGGTAGATGGGCGCATTCCAGAACTAATTCCACAGCACTGGGCCTGCCCCAAGCTGCCCCAACGTGGCACACTTTTTGGGGTATGGTGTCATCCAAAGGACCCCAAAAGCAATGGAGGTGAACTGGCCAGCTCCTCCTCGTTGAGCACTGGTGAGCCTGCACAGTTCTTATCTTGTGTGACACATGTTTTATTCAAAGGGAGGTCAGAAGATCTAGAGACAGTGGAAGAGTTTGGGGCCAAGAGGCTTTTTAATAATCAGTGTCAATCTCTCTCTGCTTTTATCACTCCACAACAGAGCAGGGCTGCACGAGGCATGTATTATTGCTATTAATACAGGAGGATTCAAGCCAAGGGACCCGGAGCCCTGGCCCACGCATCTTTTCTCTCACTAATCCGATGAGACGCTCAGCCTTCCGTTGCTATCTGATTCAGGCCAGCACTTAGACAGCCGGGCTTGTCTGGGCTCTTAAGAGACGCACTGGTGCTTTCCGTGCATGAAGGCACTTCGAGCTTAACACGCCGTGAACCAACAGTGTTTGGAGGGGGCTTTGGGTGGGAGAGGAAGATGTGGCTGCAAAGACTTCGGCAATAAACTCTGACACTGACATCCCTGGCAAATCGGTGGCACTTGCTCCAAAAACAGCTTCAAGTGGATGTCATGCTGATGGTAATGAGATTTAAAATTAATCTTGACGTGCCCTCATCAAGGGAGGCTTAATTGCAGGGTCCAATAAGTACACAAAATACCTCAATGACAATTTTGGTGACAAAGTGATTCTAAACAAACCAGAGGATTTAGAAGGGGGTAAAGTCTTCTCTGTGGGACCCCCGAGTTTTCAGCATCACTGAAGTCTGCCTCTGTTCAAGTCCATCTCCTCATGCTCCTAGTTTTCTGATTTAGAATGTATATATTTAGAATTTATACTATTTCCTTGCTTGCAATTCCAGGACCTGTTATTTTTCTGGCTATAGTGGGAGAAGGAGCTATGCTGTTCACCTGCTGTCTGATCTCAGGCAAGTTATGGATCCGTCTCTGAGCCTCAGTTTACTCACCTGTCAACTAAAGGAAATGAGGCCTACCTTGACGGGTTGTCAAGAGGATTAAAATAAATGAGCTATGTGGATCCATCCTCACTTCCTTTCCCCTTCAACTAATATCTAGTGGGTAGAGGCCAAGGATGCTGCTAAACGTCTGACAAAGCACAAGACAGACCCACAATGAAGAATTGCCTGGCTCTAACTGTCAATGGTGCTGAAGTTGAGAAGCCTGGCCCTAAGGAACAATGCATGTTATCCATGAGTTCCTTGAAAGTAAGGAGTGTGCCTTGTGTATCTTCATTTTTTGTAAGGAGGTTTTAAAGAGGGTTGAGGGAAAATACTCTAGTGGGATTACAGTGAGTTCCAGTCACAGTGAGCATAAGGTGACAGACCTAAATTCAGCCTGAGATGGCCAGTTTTCTTTGCTCTTTGTTCTTCAAATTGAGGGCTATTCACAGCTCTCTAATATCTTGCCTAGTCTCATTTCCTTTTAACTAGAGTATTTCTTTCAGCTTTCCCCCAGGTGATATATGGGATTCACTTAACTTTGCTATCCTTCTCATCTGTCGATACTGAGCATTGAGAAACACAGAGATACCTGGAGTGTGAAGTCAAGAGCACCAACGCCTGCCAAGGGGCTTTTCCAGAGGTGGTAGTGAGTGGTAATAGGAAAAAGATGCTGAGCCTAGCAGAGACCCAGGAACACTGAAGGAGACCCCAGGGAAACCTGGCTACGCTGGGGGCAGGTGTGTGAATAGACGCATTCTCTCTGGCCGACTCCATTCAATTGGTGATACAAATATATATAAATATCCAGTGTATTCTCAATTTTATTTCCTGGAAGTAAAATATGTTCAAATATTACTGATGATTATCTTCCTGATTGGAACACTTTTTTTTTTCTGTGTACATGCTTTTGAACTTTCTAAATTTTCTGAGTATTTTATATATTAATCTGTACCCCCATAATATGCCAAAATAAAAAACAAAAAAACCCAACAAAAAATAGACATTATTTTAAATAAGACTTAAAGAGCCATTTTGATATGTCTGCCTGAACTTTACATTCCGAGGACTTCTGCTCCTCTGTAAATGGCAGGTTGGCTGTTGGCAAGCTGCTGCTAAGAGATAAATTGCTCTCCCACCTCCCCAGCTGAGCGTCATGTCTGGGTAACAGCCGCTTCGATAATGACTTCATTTGGTGATGGATGAATCCTTGCTTTACAGATGCTGAGATGACTTGAGCCAAACGAAACTGCATGCATAACTGTTCATTTCTCCTCACTCCACTCACAGGAGGTGCCAGAGATAGCAGGCCCCAAACAGGGCAGGAGGATGTGACATTGGCTTCCTCTTCCTCATAGCAAAGTCAGCCCCGGCGAAGTTGCTCCTGGAGAGCCGTGTGCAGCTGGCAAATGCACCCGCACAGCAATACTGCCCCGCAGCATGCACAGCTGAGCCTCGCCTCGCCCCTGCCCCAGGCTCTCACTCGCTTCTGTTTTGTATGTGGTGGTGATAGCATGTCACTCTTTACCAAATGTAAACAGGAAGTGCAAAATTCAGTCTTGAGAAGGAATGTTGTTACCTCTCAAATAGCTACTACCGGGTTTCCCCGAAAATAAGACCTACCCATAAAATAAGCCCTGGCAGGATTTCTAAGCATTTGTGCAATATAAGCCCTACCAAGAAAATAAGACCTGGTGATGGGTGTGGCTATGCAGTGTGTCTGCACAACCCATGCATTTCGTCGCAGAGCGGTAAAGAAGATGAGCAGCCCTTCTCATCTGCCCCGTGAGAGCTCTGTTGCTCGACATGAGCGATTGGGGCCAATGGTTCTAAAGGAAATAGAGTTGCAAGAAATTCAGGATGGAATTCGGGATTTGGAGAGGTATGATGACCCAGAAGAAGACAACTTAACCATATTTGAATAAATGTAGATTGTTGTAACGCACTTAAAAAAACAACACATCCCCTGAAAATAAGCCCTAGGGTGTCTTTTTGAGGAAAAATAAATATAAGACCCTGTCTTATTTTTGGGGAAACATGGTATCAAATAGTTTATAATAGGGAAAATGCTCGAAGCTGTTTATAGGAAGAACCAGGAATGTTCCTTATCACCGAGAGTGACCCAATGGCAATTGAAAAGCATATATTTTGGAATCACAACTTGTAGCATTCAAGACCGCAATGGTCTCAAAGAGACGTTAACTAAGAGCACATACAGCAGAGAAGGAACAAGAAGGGAAGAGTTGGGAGAACCCAGGATAAGTCCAAGGTCTTGGAGAATGCTGAGAACAGTGAGGAAGTTCTCTTACAACTTACGATCAGGACAGGGCATTATAGATCCCTGATGAAAAATCAAGGAGAGCTGATCCAGACGTACAGACTTGCTCAGATGTGAGGCTGAGCAGATGAGTCAGGGAACTGAGGGACCGTAACAGGGATTACAGACCTCCAAGCAGGCTGGGGTACAGAACACAGCCCACAGAGCTTACAGAGAAGGCTAATGGGGTTCCATTAGCAAAATTCCGTGATCCATTTTCCCCGATCCAAGAGAGAAATGAAAAGCCCCAAATTTAGGATAAAAAAAATGAATAGTATAATTATAAAAGGGTGAAGGTCTGCGGCAAACTGTCCTTTTGAGGACATTGGTTTCGATGGAGTCAGAGGCAGCTTGACCACCCCTGATCCAACCCCTTCCTTACTGAGTGACCTTGGGAGTGACACCAAAGGGACCTCAGAGTAGGCATGTGTTTGGTTTTTGGCATCAGAAAGGTCTAGCTCTGAGTATTTACTATGGACTATTTAATGAATATTTACCATATGCTAGACACTATCCTTTGAAATTTATAAACATGATTTAATATAATCCTTCAACAGTTATTTGAAAAAGGTTGTATGAAGTTTTAAAACGAGGAAATAACTGACCTGAAGTTCCACAACTAACAAGCGTTGGAACTGGAATTTGAGACACAACTTGACTTCAGAGCTAATAATTTTTTTAATGACTATGGAGCCATGACATGTCTTTCCTCAACAATCAGTAATTATCATACACATAATACATGGATTCCCCGTCCTCTCTCATGCACACAGCCGCAGTAGCTAGAAAGGCACTTATGGATTATTATTTCGTAATGTCCCATTTTGTGCCTTTGTTATTAAAAATTATGTTTGATGTCATCAGGTCTTGCTAAATCTCTGAGAATTTTTGGTCAATGTTGTTACCTGGCTCCAAAAATGAAATGAAAAGCAATGATAAAATTAAAAAAAGTGTTTGGGCTCTTAAGCTTTAATTATGCAAAAATACCCTGCAAATTAAGTAAGGCCTTTTGTTTGTTGGACTGTCAAAACAAATTTAGAAAACTGATTGGTTTCAAGTGACCTATTTTAAGTGGAACACCATCAAACTAGAATTTATTCATTGAAGGTGAGCTGCGAAACACATCACATGGGAAGGGTTGAAAGAAATAGGAAAAGAGGACTCAAAAGCGACATAATAGCTGTTGTCAAATATTTAAAGCTTGTCATGAAGAAGACAGGTTAAATGTATCCGTGTGGGCTTGAGGGGTCCATATGGGACTGTTAGATGAAAGTCACTAAATGTGTTGAATGTTCTTATATACATTCAGGTTATTCTGTGTTAGAAGGAGGGATTTGTGTGGCTAGTTGGATTTTTGGCACTCTAGTTTTCCATCAGAGGCTGGGTTGAGGATGGGCTTCTTGCACTTGGCTGGTAGGTTGGATTAATATCTACTAAGAATCTCTGATTTTACTCATTAAATCTCATCATGCAAATAGGCAGGTATGCTCATTGCTGCTGGAAGCTTTTGCAAGAATCTGGGACAGACAGACTGGGAATGGGGACAGGCATCCATTGCCCATGAAGCTACAGGAGGGGCTGGTCAGAGAAATGGTAAGATCAAGGAAGAGGTGGGAGAGCTGAGGTCAGAGGTCAACAGAAGCTAATTGAGTGTCAGCTGTAGGTGATAGATAAATAGAGGCATAGCTTATGGTGGAGGAAGTGAGAAAGCAGTGGGCAAGAAGGCGGGGTGCAGGATGGAGTGTATGGAATTAGTTCAGGTCATTTTCTCCTGACATTGGATTTAAAAATGCAAAATAAGTTTTTCTTATTTCAAATGCAAGGTGTGCTTATTACAAAAACATGAAACACAGATTTTCTATAAAAAAACAGCAAAAAAAAAAAAAATTCCTGGAGTTCCAGTCAGAGAAAACTATTAAAAATGCCTTGTATATTCCTCTAAATCCTTTTCTAGACATATATAATACACACATTGATATTTAAAAATAAAATACATGCACATTCTCATACTGTTTTATAGCCTATTTTTTTCCAGTTAACATCTTATTAACATCTTTTCTTTTAATGGACTACTGCATATGATTTTGAATGCCTGTCTTATGTGTCTTGAATACCTGTCTTATGGTATCAATGGATGTCCCTTCATTTATATTAGTCAGAAGTTTTAAAATTTTGTTTTAAATACTGGAATTTTTTTGTAAAACAAAACCATACATGGGGGCTTAGCATGTAAATAGATAAAACAAAACAAAAAAAAAGTAGCTCCATTTGATGAGTAAAATTGCAAGGTCGAGAGTCAGTCATATTTTGAAAACCTTGGAGAGACATATATATTAATATTACCAAATATTTCTCAAGAGAGATTGTGAGAGCCTTTTTCATTACCATTTTCTTATCACTGACTATTTTAAAAAATGTCTTAGACTAAATTGTATCTTGAAATGTTAATGTGCCTTTTAATATTATTTGTGACCTTGAACATTTTCTCTGCATATTGATCTATGTATGGTTCTTTGAGAATTTATTGTCTTAAATCCACATGTTTTTTGGATTATGCTGTGTTAGATTATTCTGCTTTTGTTGTTGATTTATAATACTACTAGGAGAAATAACCTTTAATTATATAGTCATTTGTCAATTTGATAGGCAAAACAAGTGTTTTACCTAATGTCCATTTTTTCAAGTTTTTGTGCTGGTAAATATTTTTTCCTCCACTGATCATTTATATTTTGTTATTTACCTGTTGATTTCCTTTTCACATTTTTCATTAGAGCATTCATTTTTTTCTCCTTTTATTTATTAGTGAATTGGTTTAATTTTCTTTATTACATTTTTTTCCTTCTATTGATAGGGAGGTCACACATTTTATTTCTAATATTTGCAATAGTTATTCCCCAAATTTTAACATGTAGAGTTGATTTAAAGTCTAAAGATTGTCAATATCTCTAACCTAAAAAATAAAAGGTTAAAGTGCTTTAAGTTACATTATACCCTTTTGTTATATGTTAAATTCTTCTATATTTTAATTCCACATCATTTGAATATACTTTAAATTAGTTATTATTGTTTTTTGCACAGCTATTTCTGGTTTCGATTTACTTCCAAAATTATCCTTTTCTTCTCATTTTTAGAGATTGCCTATGAACGACAAATTCCCTCAAACCTTGTTGGAAATATTTGTATTTTGTTTCCATTCTTGAGTGACAGTTTAACTGGGAATAGAATTCTAGTTCATAATGATCTTCTCTCAATGCTGTGAAAACAGACTGTCTTCAGACTTCCATTCCAGAGCCTCTCAACTGGTGCTACAATGCATACCTCTCTCCTCCCCTGCAATGCACTGGGGACAACTCTCCGCTATGCAGACGTATTGATGTCCTTGTCATCAGGGTGTCAGCTCAGGGCTTAGGCTGTGTGAGCAGGCTCATCTGTTTACTCTGGTGTGTTGTGCAGATATCATGACTTTCAACGTATGCTATGACATTAAAACACTTAGAGCACTTCTCTGCTGTTGCTGCTGAGATAAAGCTGTTAGTTTCATTGTTCCTTTGAAGATAATCTGTCTTTCTCTCTAGCTATTTAACACTTTCTCTGTCTCTGGTGTTTTGTGATGTCACTATGATTTTTATTAATGTAAATTTACTTATCTTGCTGGGGACTTTTTGTGTTTCCAAATCTAAGATTTTATATTTTACTGGAAGACCCTCAGCCATTATTTCTTGTGATACTACATTTGCACAATTTGCTATTCTCTTCTTCTGGAACTCCTATTAGAGGTCTCACCTCCATGCTGCTTCACCTTCATATATATATATTTTTAATTTTGAATTTCTCTGTGCTGCCTTCCAGGTAATTTTCCTCAGATCTATCTTTTAGCTCAATAATTCTCTCTTTAATTGTGTTTAACATGTCACTGAGTTCTTATTTCCAATGACTATATTTTTCATGTCTTATTTTTTTTTCACATCTTTTTATTGTCTTGGGGGTTAAAATTCCATTTAAAATGCATTCACTTTATGTTATTTTCATGTTTTTATTCTATTATGTCAAGTTTTCGGGTATCTAATATTTTCCTTACTCATTATAGATTGCTTCTATGTGTTGTATTACTTTTGATTGTAAGCACAACTCTTTAGTGACATATGACTTTTCCGTGAAAATCCCTTGTAGCTTGACTCACGGAGATTATACCCAGAATAGTTTTTTTATTTAATTCCACCAGGAGGGCCAGCTCTGTGCAGCCCAGGGTCATGTTTTATGTTAATCTCTTAATGGGCAATGTAGGACATAAGGGAGTGGTATAAATTTGAACCCTAGTACCACATGAGTCACAGGCTTAAGGCTTCACCACATTTTCAGGTGACTATTTTTCCTTGCAGAGCCCAATCAGTCAGAGAAGATTTCATGTTAGCTTCCTATGCCGATGGATAGATTTTTTTTCCTTATCTAACTTGCAGCTGAGGGTGTAGCCTTGTTAGGATCCTGGCTTTTATGGGAAGACTTCAGTTACACTGCTCATCTTGCATGCACATGAAACCATCTATATCAAAATAGTGTAGGGCCATAAGGCAAGAACTGTGGTAGAAATCTGATTTCTACAGAAGTACAGGCATAGTTAAAAGTTAACCAGCCATTGTTTCACGGCTTGCCTTCCTGTAATTGCTTACTGCTTAGGAGTTGCGTATCCCTGGTTGCCATAAGATTTGTAACTTCCCTAATTGTTTCTATAGATAACATCAGTATTCTAAAACCTAAGGCTGGTCTTTGAGCTATTTGCCAGACTCTGCATTCAAGTGGACAAACTAATGCCTACCAGACCAGTGGCCATACTTAGGAACTGGCTCAACAGGTCCCACTACCCTGTACCTAGCAACTGACTCAGTGCAAGAAGACAATTTTTGCTTCCCAACCTTACGAGTTCATCCCCAGCCAATCAGCAGACCCAATTTCATAGCCCTTTGTCCCTCAAATTAGCTTTAAAATCTCTGACCTCCAAATTCTCTGTGAGGGTGATTTGAGAAATTCCTTCTGTCTCCCCACTCTTGCTATATTAAAGTCTTTCTCTACTCCAACACCTGCTGTATTGGCTTCCTTCTGTGCAGCAGGCAATAGAACCTGGTTGGGTGGTAATGCACATGAAGCCTGGTCTCCATCCCTACCTGGACACTGAAGCCTACACCCCATCTAGCCCATTAACTCTTTGGGGAGGCCACAAGTTTGTGCTTTGGATTTTAGCTCTCTCCCTATTACTAGCACCTGTGGATTTCCCTTCCTTTAATACAAGGTCAGAGAAAATCATTTAAAATCATTTTTATTGTATTTACATTTTTGTTCAATTTAAAATAATTTTGGGGAGAGGATGTTTTGGGTATTGCCGTGGAACCAGAAACCCCTTACACTTACTTTCTTACAGTGTAAAAAGTTGCTTTGTAGCCAACTATACAATTAAGTTTGAACATATTCCAAGGATATATAAAAATGTATATTTTTGTAGATCTGATATATGGAAACACCTTTTGAATCAAGTTTATCATATTAGTTAAAAGCTATATACCATTATTTAAAATATCTCTCTAAGGAATGGTGTTCATCGATTCCTTTGTATATATAATAGTTTTGGTTTAGATATTTCAGGGCAATTCTATTTGGCATGTAGATTTTCTTGTCAGTCATATCAACATAGTAAATTGTATCAATGTAAAAGAAAACAGATGGTCCCCAACTTACGATGGTTCACTTGCAATCTTTTGATTTTATGATAGCACAAAACTCTGAGTTTTGGTGTACTTTGAGATTTTATCTTTTCCCAGGCTAGTAATATGTGGTCCATGAGATATTCAACACTTTATTATAAAATAAGCTTTGTGTTAGATAATTTTGCCTAACTATAGGCTAATATAAGAGTTTTGAGCACATGTAAGGTAGATCATGTTGGGGTTCAGAAACCAATATCCTAAAACATGGCATTTGACATGCTGGACTAAAGAAGCCTCAAGAGCTCTCTGACCTGCAATAGAATTCCTATTTCTCCTCCTCCTTCTCCAATAACCTGTTTTACCAGGATGATATATAAATTTCTGAACCTTATTGGGGGATTGGGTGTTTATTCTGATGGCTCCCATGTATACATGTTAAATAAATTTGTGTGTCTTTTCTCCTATTAATCAGTCTGCCTCGTGTCAGTGATTTTTCAGTGAACCTTTGGGACTAAGGGCCTTGGCCCCTACAGTAGGCTGAGCATATGACATTGGGTAGGTTAAGTATATTAAATGCATTTTCAATTTGCAGTATTTTCAATTTATGATGAATTTATCAGGACATAACCCCATCATAAGTCAAGGAACATCTGTATTATATAATAACTTTCTTTTTCCATATATTTTAATTTTCAATTCTACTTTGCCTGATATTTATTTGCTCCTTCTCCACCATTGCTCCTCCCCACACACCCTGTTAGAACTTTGGATTAGCTGGTGTCTTGCTCAACCTTGTGTTTTCGATTATTCTGCGTCATTTTGTTTGGGGCATGTATCTTGTAGCCCGCATTTATTTGGATTTTGCTTTTTCAGCTAGTGTGAGAAAGATTTGGTCTTATTTCTATTTTTGTATTTCTATATCGAACTATGAAAATACAGTTGACCCTTGAACAGCAGGTTTGTACTGTGTGGATCTACTTATAAGCAGATTTCCTTCTGTCTCTACCACCCCATAGACATCAAGACCAGCCCCTCCTCTTCCTCCTCCTCAGACTACTTAGTGTGAAGAGGATGAGGATGATGACATTAATGATGATCCACTTCTACATAGTGAATAGCAAATATATGTTTATTTATGATTTTCCTAATGGTATTTTCTTTTCTCTAGCTTACTTTATTGTAAGAATAGAGTATATAATACATATAGCATATACAACATGCATTGACCGTTTATGTTATTGATAAGGTTTTCAGTCAACAGTAGCCTATTAATATTTAAATTTCTGGGGAGTCAAACATTGTAGTTGGATATTTACATGGTTGGTACCCTGACTCTCCTTTTGTTCAAGGGTCAACTGTATATGCTTTTGTCTTTTATTTTTCTGTCTTTGCAATGATGATTGGGTTTCCTTTCTTTTACAGTACCCATTTGTAATCTTTGTTGGACTCAAGTTGCTCTCAGAAATTTGACTGATTGATTGATTGAATGATTGATACATTCAGTCTTTAAAAGTGGAAGCACCTTTGCATATGTTTAACCTTCAGTCCTACTCTTCTTCAACTTTTGGGCTTTTGGTCTTTGTGGCTGTTGCCAGTGTAACAATAGTGACCTTAAAATGTATATCTGGTCATGCCTCTTACCCAAGTAAAATATGTTGGTGGCTCCTGGTCTCATAAAGGAACACCTTGGCATACCACTCAGTGTTCTTCATCCTCTTTTCCAAGCTTATCTCCTACTATTCTCTCTCCCCCATTCCTTTCTGTTCCAGCTATAACATGTTCCTATTTTGTAATGCCTCATGCTATCGGGGTATAACTATACTTTTATATAGGATTATACCATATATACTTTGCCTCCCTGAATTTATTTTAAATTGTGATTTTATTGTGTTACCTAAAATCCTTAATTCAAGAAATATATTAAAACTCTTAAACTTTCCATTCTTCCTTTGCCTCTGTTATTTTTCTTTCCCACAAAACAGGTTGAATTGGTAGGTATGTATTCAGTTCTCCATATCTGTGCCTTCCACATCCTCGCATACAACCAAGAGTGGATGGAAAAAGAAACAACAAAAATCACAATACAACAACAAAAATGAAACAAATTAAAAAAAATACAGTATAACTAATTACATAGTGTTTACATTGTATTAGGTATTGTAAGTAATCTTGAGATGATTTAAAG
The DNA here is from genome assembly GCA_008750895.1 of Mirza zaza. NCBI lineage: Eukaryota > Metazoa > Chordata > Mammalia > Primates > Cheirogaleidae > Mirza > Mirza zaza. Next base: position 41,734 of record VSMD01105325.1, read on the forward strand.
TATATAGGAGGATGTGCACAGGCTATATGCAAATACTATGCCATTTTATGTTAGGGCCTTGAGCATCAATGAATTTTGCTATCTGCAGGGTTCTAGAGCCAATCCCCCATAAATAGGGAGGGTCTGAAGCTATGCTAAAGATCCTACACTCAGACCATCATGGATGACAAAGGAAAAGAAGGGATGGGAAGGGATGGAGAGGGCAAGCCAAGAGATTTACTCTTTGCACTGACAGTTTCTAGCTACCTCATTTATAATCCTCTCCAGTAATAAGATATCCACTCTATAAGTGAAGTAAGAGGCTCACAGTGGTTAAATGACTTGTTCCCAATCTTATCTTTCTGTTTGGGGAAGTCTACCAAATGCATACTATCTCATTGTCTCACTTTATTATTTACTAAAACCTCCTGTTCTTCCTCTCTTCCCAGTGTAGGAGTCATCTGCGTTCTTCTCTCTCTCTCACCCTCACACTTAATTAGGTCTCTGCTTCCAGCTCATTCTGCCTTTTTTAATAACTTCACCCTCCTCCCCATTCCTGTTGCTGGTACCAAAGTCTGGGCTTAAATGGTGCTTGCTTGGAACTATTTCAATGATCTCCTTGCTAATATCTCTGCATCCAATTTTCTCCCACTCCAATCTTTCCCCTACATGGCTGTTTTGTCCTTGTGGTATTTCTGAATGGCAAATCTGACAACATTAGTCCTGTTAATGCACTCTCTTTCGCCCTTAAGTAAAAGTCCCTTGCCAGCTCTATCAGGATTTTCATGATTTGTTCCTTTTTCCTCTGCCATAGTAGCTCCCTTTGCTCTCCCATTTACATCCTACACACCAGCCATACTGAATGACTTACAGACCTTGAGTAGTCCCAGGTTTTCCTGCCTCCAGGCTCTGTTTGTACTCTTTGCTCCACTGGGAGGGTTTACCTCTTGCAAGATGAATATCTCTCTTTCAAGATGTCACTCGAGTTTTTACTCCTCTCTTGTTTTCTCTTATACCATTTTTGGAAATGTTGGTCATAACTTCCTTTCTACTAATCTACCTTTTACATATTTATATAATACTATTTACCACACTGTGCTGCAACAGTTTGGTTTTATATTTAACTAAGTTACTTGACTGTCATTTCTCTAATGTTACAAATTTTTTTTTCTCACTTTTACAAATGTTAATTTTATAAATTATGTTCTTGTTGCATTCCTAGTGTCTAGCTCTAAGCACGTTTTTGATTATTGAATGAATATTTCATTTCTTCCTTAAAATCGAAAGTTCTTGTAAATTGTAAAATATTTTCAAAATTAAAACAAAGTCAATAAAAAGTATACATGTGGGGATGTGAACTGCTCCCTTCATTATAAGAACAGTTAGGCTAGACGTGCTATAGTTGATAATTGGAGGATAGTTTGGAAGATAATTGGAAGATGGACTTGCAAATAGATCCAAGAAACATTCAACCTTGTACTTTTTGTTTTGCAATTACTAATAGCTTTCCTTGCCCTTAAAAGTAGTCACTTTTTAGTAGTTTGAGAGGGCTGATTAATTATCCTTCTTCCTATGGATTCCAAACAAGTATAAGACAGGAATTATTAAAATATCAGCAGATTCAAATTATGTTATCAGTTATATTTCAGGTACAGCTGAATTGGAGAATGCAAGTTGGACTTAATAACAAAGTCAAGTTTCCTACTTCACTTTTGCCTTGGATTTGGCTGAGTTGCCCAGGCTTATAAAACTGTAGGCAACAGGCATTGAAGCTGAGGTAGGTGATCGGCTAGTGAGCATGGGGAAAAAGCCTTGGAATGCCTAAGAAGAGAAGATGAGGTGGCCAAATGTGGGCAGCAACCCTTCTCCACGTGGTCACAAAATGAGGGAAGATAGAACAGCGATGGCACACTCTCAGTATCTCCCTGGGCTAAGGGAGAAGAGTTCAGGGAAAAGTAAGAGAATGCTCTTTCATAGTCCTGAAAGGGTTCATTTCTACTGCGTGGCACCAGAACAGGGTGCCAGGAGAGAAAGGGGCTGGATCTTCCAAGGTAGGGTCACAGGACCCATCAATCTCTTAAACCCAGAGTCCCAGGACCTCAGAGATCTTCATTCAGGGAATTCTCCTTCCCAAGGAGAATTGGATCTTGTAACCACTTAGTAAAAAAATAATGTGATTTTGTTTGCTTTCTTTCACCTAACACTTAGCATTTTATCATGGTGAGGGGCAGATTAATAACTGCTCCTGACAGGAAGGACATACATGTTAATAGCATCGAAGCTTAATGATAAAGGAATCGTCAACTCGACACTCAGGTGAGTGCTCTGATGGGAAGGAGGACCCTCTGTGGATGACTGTGAATTATAAAGGACTTTTCCCTGCAATTTATGGAGTGCACTGGACCGTGTCACCTCAGCCCAGGTCAATCTGCAGTTGCACATCCTGACGACGGTAAAGAGCAGTGACCTGGATGCAGCTACTGCCTGTGCCGCGAGTCCGGGGTGGCTGCACCCCACTTAGTTCTGCATGCCTACCCCCTCTGACATCGCTTCCAGCCCTTGGAGTTTATGATCCCGATGATGCCTGGGGTGGAAATGACCTCAGAAAAATCCTTTGCTGGGCTCTGACCCATAATTTATTAATTCACAATTAGATTTATTTAGTTCTAGCTTAATTTATTTCAGGTCTGTGGGCTTGCATTCTTAAATGTGCTCCCTCGAAGTTGTGATGTATTTAATCTGACCAATTCTATGAATTTATATAATGGTCAGGAGGAAAAAAGAGAGAGAGAAAAGTCATGGTTTGGAGGCCACAAGGCACAATGAACAGATCATATTTTCACACGGAGTGTCTGATTTTCTTCGTGGGTTTGGACAGTCTTCTCGGAAGTGACATTCTCAACTGATGCTCAGAGCCCAAGGTGACCTACAATGGTCCAGGGTCCCCAAGAGAAGTGTTTTTCAACCTGACATGCACATGAATCACCAGGTTGAGCAGGTCTGCGTTGGATCGAAGGGCTGACATTTCCAACAGGCCCCCAGGTGCCAGTGACTGAGTAGCAAGAACATAAGTTACCAAATCAAAACACCAGCTCCCCAACTCATCACAATTCATTTTATTCCACAGCATGTTTGAAGGAATGTTATTCTCAGGAAGATGTTTGGGATTAAAATAATTAAAAAAAAAAAAAAACCCTGGAAAGTACACACATTTATGTATCTCTTCTTTTCATTAAATATATATCTGTTTGGCAAAAATGTTAGACTCTTTTGTACAAAAACAAAGCAAAAAAAAAAAAAAAAAACTAACCCCAAACCCTTGCAAATTGTAAATACCTGTAATAATTACAATGATGTAAACTTGGATGTCTGACAGCGTGACCATCCTGCGGAGACGGTGACACCAAACCCTTGGACAGCAAGAGCCCGTCACAGAGGCAGTCTATCAGAGATGGAGCGTGACTACTATTTCACCATTTGTGCTTTCAGCTAAGAGGCTGGGAGCGTGTGTGGAAATGAAGGCAGGTCTGGCCTGGGGCGGGGAAAGGAGATCCCAGGCTAGCTAGCGAGGAGGAGGGAAGGTTGGTGGCGGTCACAGTGCAGATGCAGAGTGGGCGTGGAACCTGGGGACTGTGTGTCTGCGAGACCCGGTGCTGGCGAGGGCTGCGATAAGGCAGCTGCTGCTGCTCCTGCCCTTGGGACAAAGAGGAACGGGGTGAGGCCAAGGCGGGGAGGGAGGCGGGAGGAGACTTGAAAGCAGATCTCAATTCAAATGGAACTAGAGGTGTGCGCTGACCCTACAGAGAAGGGAAAGGAGGATGCTAGGCCGTTTCCTCTAGACATAGGCCTTGGGGCACTGCCCTCCATCTGGCGGGCAGTCTGGGGCTGTTGGCTCCTACTCTGGGAAGGAAGGAAGGACTGGGATAGAAGCTGGGATGACGGGGCTCCTTGGCTCTCTGACTGGCGGTGGGCTTTGCTCTTGTCCCACCAGTGGACTGCAGCAATGGGAAGTGACCTAAAGCCACGAAGCCTAGAAGCAGAGGTCAGGGAGGTGAGCAAAATGCCAGGGCGGGGCGAGAGACGCCGGGGCTGGAGGCGAGGCCGAAGGAAGTGTAGACCCACAGCTTTCTTTCACCCAAAGGAGGGTTCCAAGGCGTGGGCGTGTTTTCATTCCTCTCTCCTGTTAGCTAGATTTTCCAGTTTTGGAGAAGGCGTGTCCAGCCCGGCCACTTCAGTTACAGTCATAGACGAAGTCATAGTTGCTGGGCTCCTTGGGGATGGGCGGAGGCGCGTCTGGGATCTGGATATTTTCCAGGTCCAGGAGGCGGAGCTTGATTTCCATGCTGAGCAGGGTGTCCAGGTCATTCCGAGTCAGGTCGCTCATCATGTCTTTCCCAAGCAGCGCATTCAGCCCGTCCGTCCAGATACAGTACTGGCGGGAAGGGAGGGGACAGCAATCACTATTGGTGACAATTACAGGAGCAGTAAAAATAGATACCATTTAGTGAATACTAACCCGTGCTAGGCTCTGTGCTGAGTGCTTTGCCTACAAAGTCAGTTCATATCTGCAATATCTCTAGAACGTTGACAATTCTGTTATCATCTATCTCTGTTTTACAGGTGAGGGAACTGAGGCACAGAGAAGTGAAATAACTGGGTAGTATGTGGAGCGGGTGGAATTTGAATCCAGGCAGTTTGGCTCCTGGGCCTGCACTCTTTTCTGCAAAGAATGCTTCCCTAGGTAGCGGCGAAGGGTTTGTGTTCTCCATGACCATGCAAGGTACTCCTCTGGGGCTTCCAGTCACAACGCACAGATGTGCAGCAAAGTGCACATTGCCTGAACATCTGCAGGTAGAATCATCTCTTTGCCTGTTTGGGTTCTACAGTCTTATCTCTAACATCCCACCAGTGAGCCCATGACTTTAAGGTATTGGTGGAATCTATCCCAACACCCCTGGACTCAGCAGGTCAAGCTTGCTTTTTTGCTGCTTCCACTTGTGATTCCTAACGCACTAGCTAGTTTCTGCCTATACCTGATTGGTAGCACACATGGTGACAGCCCCATCCCACCCTGGAGCCAATGGGAAATAGCCTTCTGCCATCCAACGTCTGACAGCCAAAATGGCTACAATTATTGGGTGATCCTAACAGGAGGGGGGTTGGCTGCCTGTCTGGGGGACCTCCCTGCCCCGTCTCCAATTTCCCAGGGTTTCCCTCCACCACGTCTCTGGGGCCTGATCCTTGGGACGTCACCTGTGTTGGAAAGCCCTTCAGAGTACCCAACCAAGAGTTTGGTTCTTCTCCTTCCATAAAATTAATCATAGCCTTTCTAGACTATGAACTCCTGAGGGATGGGGGAGAAATGGTGCCTTATTTATCTGAGTTCATGCCTTCCTCCTGTCAACTTCTCTCCCAGAGACTGGGTCCTGCCCTGACCTAGAAAGAGAATCGTGCTACCTGGTCAAAGAGCCAGCCTCTGCTGCCAGCACAGTAGAAAGCGGCCTGTGTTCTGGATGCTGTGTTCCACTCACCTGCTAGGCTGGCCCTAGTCTTCCACAGAACTCTGTGACAGCAGTTGCTCTGCTCTTCTCACTGCACTGGGCTCTCTCCCAGCACATACTCTAGATTCCCTCCTCTGCTGGCCTCGCTGGGTCAAGTGGCAATGCTCACTGAGCCTATCTTTTGCACTGTGGTTATCTGCATTGTATTTTAGAATATGATGGCAGATCTCAACACAAAAGTACCAAAAGTACATTGCAAGCACTATATAAATAAATCTTCAGTCACCATGACGTGATGGAAATCTACCATGTGCACATCAGTGGTACCAGTTTTTTAAGTCAAGGAGGTGCCCGATGGTTGCACTGTGAGATTCATGTCTGAGGAGGGCAGTACTGAACTGTAGGGTTTTGGTTCCATTCATCCCTTGCCTATGTGATCTCAACCAAAGCATCTAACCCACGTAAACATTGGGTTAGTGCTGAGGGATGGATCTCAGGAAGCATGAGTGCCCTGGGGAATACCTTAGCCGGATTTCGAACATGTCTAACTATCCATTTCTTCATAAATAACTTTGATAGAAATAGATCCCTAGTTCCTACCTTGGAGATTCTGATCTTGTAGATCTGGGATGAGGAGACTTTATTTATACAAACTTCCCAGATAATTCTGATGAGCATCCAGGTATGGGTATCCCTGAACTCTGTACTCTCAAAGGCCCCCTCCAGCTCTGACGCTGTTTCATGGTAAATACCCCAGTCCTGGAGATTACTGCTCTTCGTCCAGAGCCTTCCCGGCCTTGGCTAGCTTCCTGGATAGATTAATTTAACTGTGTGGATTAATTTAACTTCCTGTGCAGATTAATCTAACCCACAGGAACATTTCTATGGTGCTTTTCTTTTGAGAACAGCAGGCACAAAAAATTTTATTAAGAGTACAATCGACCAACAAATAAAAACCCTGTAGTACTGGATTTGAGTTGGAACCACCAATATCAACTAATGATGTGGTTTATCTTTAAAAAAAATCAGAACTCCTAGCCGGATCCCCAAAAAGTCTTAAGAATGATGACCAACCAAGTAGTAATAAACACACCTTATGTCCAGATTCTGGTTACTAAATACCATTTCCCACTAAAAGTAACCAAGGCTCCACAGAGAAAAGGCAGGAAACATACAAGATGAACCCAGAGCATCTCGTCACACCAGAAAGCCAGAAAGTTATCAAATCTTGCCAAAAAGTTATCATAGGAGTCGTGTCGACGGAACTCAGAAGCCAACCTGATGCTGTTTCTATTTGTCCCAGATAGGATAATTTAGACACTAATAATTACAAAAATGGAAACACATTGAGACACAAATGTTTAAATGCATGACTTACTCAAACACCAGAAACACCTCACTGGTCTTCTTTGAAAGATGCTTATGTATTTTGAAAACTGGTAAAGTGAATCAAGTATTTATCCCGTCTATCATATATAAATTATATAACTTTAGGGTAATCAAATAGTTGATGAGGCCAGTTTCTCTTTATATATCCCACTAATCTGTGAAGAAGGAATGACAGAATTGGGATATCAACCCTTTGGAACCTCTGATGGATCCCAGGATCTGGGCAATGATCACTGGTGGCTGCTGACGCCCAAGAAAGAGAGGCAAGAAGACACCACAAAAGCACACACCATCGCTGCTGTTACCGAGTGAGCCTGGATTTGATTAATCCTCTAATTGTCAATTTATAAGAAGTGTAAGGGACATGGGACAGATGAATATATGAAATGATTTTGCAGGTTGTGGTGGGCAGGATAATACCTGCCATCCAAAGATGTCCAGAGTCTGCTCCCCAGATCCTGGAGCATGGCAGGTTCTGGGGCAAAGGAAATTAATGTTGCTATCAGCTGGCCTGAAAATGGAGAGATCTTAGATTACACAGGTGGGCACAGTGTAATCACAGGGGTCCTTGAAAGTGAGAGACAAAAACAGAAGAGGTGTCCGTGAGAAAAGTGGGAGGGAGATTTGGCTACAGAGGAGGCTGGAGTGACACGATGAGGGCTCAACGTGTTGCTGTTGCGGGCGGATGGAGGCCGAGGAATGGAGGCGGCCTCTAGACTCGGAAAAGGGAAGGAGATAGATTCTGCCCTAGGGCCTCCGGAAAGGAACACAGTCCTGCCTACACCTTGATTTCAACACAGTAAGACCTGAATCTGACTTTTGACCTCCAGAATTGTAAGATACCACATTTATGTTGTTTAAAACTAACACTGAATTTATGGTAGTTTTTTTTACAGTAGCAAGAGTAAACTCACATACAGAGTTATAATCAGCACATCTGGACTACTGGCAATGTTATAGGACTAACAACCTGTTTTTTTCAATAAATAAATTGTGAGGAGAAAACGCACATACTTATGGTTGTGAGAGAGAAAGAGAGGAACCTGTAGATTCAGAGAAACCTAAGACATGTCAACAACCTGCAATGTATGGCTCTTATTTGCATTCTGACTTGAACAAAAAATAGAAAGAGAAAAATGCAAATGAGATAATTGGAGAAATCTGGAAATAGATTGCACATGGTGGTATTAAAATCACCACATTATTAATTTATTTAGGTGTGATAATGGCATTGCAGTTACGTTTAAAAATTGACTATTATTGAGGATAATATAATTGACTATCCTATACAGGATATTTACAAATAAAATGATATGATATCTGGATTTGCTTTAAAATAATTGGGGGTGGCAGCTGGGTGCTGGGAGAAGAGTGAGTGGGGGCATAGGTGAACCAGATTGGCCATGAGTTGATGATTGCAGAAGCTTAGTGAGGAAGGTGTGGGCTCAGTGCCTGCTCTATCCCTTCATAGCTCCACACTGCAGGGACTAAAGGAGGGACTTCTGGAACAAGACTTCCAAGGTTCAAATCCCAGCTCCATCACCTACTCCTTGTGTGACCTTGGACATGTTTCTTAACCTCTCTGTTCCTCATTTTCCTCTTTTATAAAATGAGGATACTCTTAATTTGTTTCTCATAGGGTTATATAAAGATTAATGAGGTGAAATATATATATATATAAATAACATATTTATATTTATGCATATAAATAAATATGTGTGTGTGTATATATATAATATATATAGCATTTAATGGTGCCTGGCAGAGAGTAAACCAGGGTAGTTATAATTACAGATGACCCTTGAACATAATGAGTTTGAACTGTGTGGGTCATTTATGGGTGGACTTTTTTTCCAATAAAAGTTCAGCATGGTGTGCCTGTGTCTCCTGCCTCCCCTTCTACCTCCCCCACCTCTTTCTCCTCTGCCACCCCTGAGACAGCAAGACCAACCCCTCCTCTTCCTTCTCCTCCTCTTCCTCAGCCTACTTAATGTGAAGATGATGATGACAAAGACCTTTATGATGATCCACTTCCTCTTAATGAATAGTAAATATACTTTCCTTCCTTCATGATTTTCTTAATAACATTTTCTTTTCTCTAGCTTACTTTATTGCAACAATATAATATAACATACATAATACGTGTCCATCTACTGTTTATGCTATCTGTAGGTCAATAGTAGGCGATTAATGGCTGAGTTTTGGGGTAGTCCAAGGTTATACATGGGTTTTCAACTGTAGGGGTAGAAGGGTCAGTGCCCCAACCCTCGTGTTGTTCAAGGGTCAACTATGCTATTATTCTTTCTATTGTTGGGGTATTCACTTGGGAGGCCTCTCTCCCCTCATTGATAAATGACAATATCTGTAATAGAACTTTCTATTTTATGGAGTGATTATGAAAATAAAATGAGGTAATAGATAAGAAAGTGGTCTAAAGAAATTAAAAGTGTTCACGAGCATATGGCATTTTCCTCTTCACTGTATCTATAAGAAGTGGCAGATGTGAGTAATAATTTGGCATTTCTGTGGCATTTATCCTTACCTGGAATTAATGTACACTGGGGAAAGCAGCCTTGTATAGATTTAAATCACATCCGAAGTTCTACTACTCTAAGTGGTTTTCTACTCAGTTCTATACATCTTGAATATGGTGGCCTGTGCAGAACCACAATTTCATTTAAAAACAGAAACAGTAGGACACAGTATCTATTTTCAGAAAGATGAAGACAAAGTCTTACCCTTCAGCAAACTAAATGTCAAGTGACACAGAATTATATTTAAGCACCATTCTAAATGCAAGATTTGTGTCTAATCTTTTCTCTCTCTTTGGGATGTACAATTTTATTCAAAAGCTTCAAACCAGTGAAAACCAGATATTGAATAACTTCTAAATGAGCTACATGTCCTAGGGGAAACGGGGAACAACAGTCAGATTCTATTAAAATGTTCCCTTCCTTTCTAAAAGCTGTTTATGCAACCACATGCAAAACAAAAATTTCAATGGCATCATCTAAAAATAAGTTTCAAGCATGATGTTGGATTCCATTTTACAAAAGAAAGTTAAATCAACCATTACTGCTACTTTATCTTACAAATTCATTTTCCTAGACTTTTGCTAAATATTTTAAATATAGCTGACAGCGTGCTTCAAGAAGAGAAACAAATTATACATATAACAAGATGTCAAAAAGGAATAAAAACATCTTGAAAACAAAATCCTAACAGCAGAGACAGCCCTAAACCTCTCAAAATAGCTTAAAGAAACTTGGTAGAAACCCTAATTCATCAGATGTTTTGAAGAATAGACTAGTTTATCTTGGAAAAATCTAGACCAAAAACTAAATATGCAATGAAAACCAAAATTGTAACGAGGGCTCCTTCTTCCCCTGGATAGGCAATGATGTCTGTGCTGAGTTTGAGGCATTCTACATCCTTGTGCTTTACTGTGAACTCTAGAGCAAGCTACCAGGAAGTTCAACCTGTTGTAACTGGCAGTTTTTCAAGGGGTTTCTAATCTATTCCAAGTCAACACGATGCCTCTTTGTTCATGATCTTTTCTCCCCCGGCAGGCCTTTCTTTAACGAAAGCGAAATTTCTTCCTTGCCAGTGTTTTTCCAGAGAAAATGCAACATTCTCTCCTACATGAACCCCACTGAGACCCTTACCTCATGCTTGTCGGGAGCGATGAAGTTCAGCTGGCAGTTTGAGTCGTACAAGATGGAGAAAGCAAGTTCAAGCACCTCCTATAAGAGACGAGAGAAAACACCACATTTGATTTGCAGTTACAAGTGGCTGCAGACGGCACGTGGGGTTGAGCCCACAACTTGTCATGACAGGAGGAGCGGCGAGAGGCTGCTGGGAGGAAGGGGCATGCTTTGCAAGGGTCCAGCATGATTCCTTCTCTCCATTCGGGGAAGGTCTGCATGGCCATCTCACTTAATTCTCACGACAGCACATGTAGCAATTGTTATCACTGCCCTTCACGGGGCAGGGCTTGGAGAGGTTAGATGAGTGTCCAAGGCCACAGCCCCAAAGCTGTGTTCTTCTTCTGTCTTCAGCATCTCCCTTCCAGCGAGACCACGAGAAACAGCAACCTGTCTCCCAATCAGCAGCACTGAAGGCTGCTCTAATTTCTATCACCCCAAAACAGAGGTATGAACTCCTAAGATGTGGAAGCTGCACTGGAGGTGAGGAGGATTCTGGGTGAACCCAGCATCTTTACATCTGCCCCTTGATTTTTCAGCTACTGTGGAGCAAAGGCGACACAAAGCCTAGAGTTGATTCCACAGAGGCTTACGGGTACAAAGGAGAAGGATGAGCTCTAGGGACAGACTAGCTGAGCTCACACACTGATGAGCACCCACTGAGTGCAGACTGAGCCAGGCCCAAAGGACCCAGGACTAAGTGACACTCATTTCAGTGCAGCCGAATGACCTTGCCAAGGCACTCAGTGCCGCGTCTCTGATGCACATTGAAACGCTTCTCCAGCTGTACGCGCTGTGCCGGTGTCGGGCACGGTGATCACTCTGGTCTGAGCGGACAGTAGAGGATGAGTCGTCAGCACATCTCAACTCCCTGATGGCTCCCAGTCTGCAGGGGAAGGGCCACGTGTCTCCACTTCAGTGCTCTGTGCTGTTATCACACGGGTCACAGCACCTCTTCCTTCTCTGTGCCTGTTAGGCACCACTGATGACCCCCGTCTCCCCTTCTGTGATCTGGAGCTGCACTGCTCAGTGACTGCCCAGGAGGTGTTCCTTCTTGGGAGACAGATCTCTCCGTTCATTCTCCACCATAATACCCATCAGAGGATGTGTCTGTGGCCAGGGACTCACAGCAAGAATGCCCCAGAAAGAAGAGGGATGGCAAAAAGATGAGGCCAATACCTCTAGATAGCAGAGTTTCAGTTGAATTAAAGAATTCTTCCATGGTGAACTCTGCAGACCCATGTTCTGATAGCTGGATGCTTCTCCCGACACAGGCCCTCATCAGCTCTGTCCGGCTCTGGAGTCTGTCTGTGTCTGCCCCACCTCCAGCTTCCCCCACTAAGGGGGGCAGCTCATGTTCTGAGCTACACCTACCAGTATCTCATATGCAGATGGACTCCTTCCCCCGCCAGAAATAGACTCAAGTGGAGGGAAAAATGCCGAGTCACGGAATGGGAGCGATTCTACAAAAATACCCTCCTCATTTTTTTGCTCTTTTTCTTCCTTAGGCCTCCACTGAGGCCTGCCCAGTGCAGACTATAAAGTAAAAAACAGAAGCTCGCCCAGACAGTGATTTTCCATTAAGTATGGCATCTGTTTCCGTAACCATATCTCTTGGGTCTTTTAGTTTATAATTATAATGGTCATGGTTTTACCAGTGTTCCTGTAAATTTATATCACTTTTTTAAATCATTAAGGCAATACATATCAAGAACCAGAGACGTTACTCCCGGGGTTATTCCTAAAAAACATTCAAAAGCAAAGAAAAGTTATATTATTATCTATAAGAAGATGATGAAAAACTAAATCTCTCCCCACTTTGGGTATTAAAGACATCACAAATTAGCAACTGAGTGAAACATATTTGGCCAGCCATTCAGTAGGATAATTGTGAAGATCTGAGGTTTAAGCAAAGAAAAGTAGGAGAAATGAACACTACATACATACTAATCACACATGTGGGCAGAGCCTGGAAACCAGTATGTGAAATGAAAATAATTATGTTAAGGTGCTGGGATCATAGGTCATTATTTCTTCTTATAACATTATGTTTTTCAATGAAATGTTATGCATTAATCTCATAAATTCATAAAAATTATTCTCAGTTTAGGAACATTGATAAAAATGATGATTTCCTTATTCATCTTAGAGTCATTCATTAGGAAAACTCTCTGACTTACACTTAAGAGATTGGAGAGAAAGGAAAGGACAGGCTTTGCTTCTGAACAATTAGTCAGGATCTTCCACGGCATGAGGGGCCCTTTGGAAGTGAGCTGGAAAAGGTGAAATCCACCAAGGCCACTCTGCAGGACACCTGCCTCTTTGTTTAGGGACATCACATGACTGATCGTCCGCTCGCTCATGACAGCCAGTGTGAACACCACCACAGCCCAGACACGTGTTCTCGACTAGGTGCTAAAGCCACTTGAGACCACACTGTCAGCATGGTTGTTGCTGCAACGCTTTGTCTTTTGCACGGGGACAGAGAAAGAAGGGAAAGGAAGGGCGTGCGTGAGCATTGCCCTCCTATGGCATATACCACTCAAGACGAGAAAGGTCGGAACTGTCATGACCTAGATTTCTCGTAAACACAGGCAGGAAACAGGAAATTTGTGAGAATGTCAATTCCCACTTTAATTTCACCAAGGCTGCCTGGGAGGGGGTGGAAGGAATTAATTCTCTGAACCGCATGCCTGCGTTTAAGGGTGCTCTCGCTTATGATGGGTTTTATTGACATCTCCGGCTTGCTGTCATTGAGTCACTGGAGAAGGTCAGCTCTTCAGCACTGGCAGCAGGGAGGCTGCAGAGCCAGGAGCAATGGCACCTCTCTGGCTAACACTCCACAAGCTGCCACCTGTCCAAACTGTCCATGAGGGACAGAGGCACCAGGTGGTAGTGGGGGAGACTGTCACAGATCTGTGCCTCCCAGGGGCTTCTTGCCTCCACACACCACAACACCCACTCAGACAGCTAACGCTCTGGGGCTCTGCTGCTCACTGCCGAAGGGCTTTTATTCCCTCTGGATTCACTTCAGGGAACGATGATATCGAGGAGCAGCTTATCTCCATCCTCTGTCCTACTGATGCCTACTTGCCACCTTGCCATGTGGAAGAAGGCT